>RXID01001386.1:50000-60375 GCA_005019695.1 Trichopus zeylanicus subsp. travancoricus | reverse complement strand
GCAACAGTACTAGTAGGTGTAGAAGTTGCAGTAGTAGTGGTAGTAGCAGTTGTAGTAGCAGTAGCAGTAGGGGTAATAGTTGTAGTAGTAGTAGTAGTAGTTGTTGTTGTTGTAATAGTAGTATGAGTAGTAGTAGCAGTCGTGGTAGTTGTAGTCACAGCCGTAGTTTGAGTTGGAGTTGTAGTAGCAGCAGTAGCAGTTGTTGTAGTAGTAGTAGTAGTGGTCACTGTAGTAGTAGTATTAGAAGTAGTAATAGTAGTAGCAATAGTAGTTGTAGTAGTAGTAGTGGTACTAGCTCTAGTAGTTGTAGTAATAGTAGTAATAGTAGTAGTAGTAGTAGTAGTCGCAGCATTACTGGCAGCAATAGCAGTAGTGGTCGTAGTAGTATTAGTAATAGTAGTACTAGTAGTAGTAGTAGTAGTAGCCATAGTAGTAGCAATTGTAGTAGTAGTACTAGTAGTAGTAAGAGAAGAAGCAGTAGCTGCAGTAGCTGCAATAGTAGTGGTAGTAGTTGTAGTGGCAGCAGTAGTAATAGTGTCAATAATAGCAGCAGTAGTAGTTGTAGTAGTAGTAGTAGCTGTAGCAGTAGAATTAGTAGTACCAGTGTTAGTAGTAGTAGTACTAGTAGTAGCAGTAGGATAAATTGTTGTAGTTGTAGTTGTAGTAATAGAGTAGTAGTAGGTAGTAGCAGAATGAGCAGTAGAAGTAGT
Source organism: Trichopus zeylanicus subsp. travancoricus (assembly GCA_005019695.1). Classification (NCBI taxonomy): domain Eukaryota; kingdom Viridiplantae; phylum Streptophyta; class Magnoliopsida; order Dioscoreales; family Dioscoreaceae; genus Trichopus; species Trichopus zeylanicus. The sequence goes on along the minus strand of RXID01001386.1, from coordinate 59,665 downwards.
AGTAGTAGTCGTGGTAGTAATAATAGTAGTAGCTGCAATACGAGTAGGAGTAGTAGTAGAAGTAGTCGTAGTTGTAGTTGTAGTAGCTGTTGTAGTTGTAGCAGTTGTAGTAGCAATAGTAGTAGTAATGGCAATAATAGTAGCAGTAGTAGTAGCAGTAGCAATAGTCTTTGTAGAAGTAGTAGAAGTAGGAGGAGTAGTAGTGGCAGTTGCAGCAGTAGTAGCAGTAGTAGTTGTTGTAGTAGTAGCAATAGTACCAGTGGTAGCAGTAGCTGTAGTAGATGTAGTAGTAGTTGGAGAAGAAGAAGAAGAAGAAGAAGAAGAAGTAGTAGTAGTAGTAGTAATAATATTATTATTATTATTAGTAATAGTAGTAGTAGTAATTGTAGTTGCAGTAGTAGCAATAGTAGTAGTGGAAGAAGTAGGAGATGTAGTCATAGTTGCAGTAACAATAGTAGTAGTGGTAGTAGCAGTTGCAGTGGGAGGAAAATTAGTAGTAGTAGTGGTAGTAGTAGCAGTAGTGTAAGCTGTAGTAGTAGTAGTTGTTCAAGTAATAGTAGTAGTAGTAGTAGCATAAATAGCAACAATAGTACTAATAGTAGTAGTAGTAGTTGTTGTTGTTGTTGTAGTAGTAGTAGTAGTAGTAGTAGTTGCAGACGTAGTAGTAGTAGCTAGCAGTAGTAATAGTAGCAGTAGCAGCAGAAGTAGCAGTAGTTGTAGTAGCCGTTGTAGTAGTAGTAGTTGTTGATGTAGTGGTAGTAGTAGTAGTAGAAGTAATCATAGTGGGAGAAGTAGAGGCAGTAGTACTTGTAGTAGTAGCAGTTGTAGTAGTAGCAGTTGTTGAAGTAGTTGTAGTAGTAGCTATTTCAGAAGTCGTAGTTGTAGTAGTAGCAGGAGTTGTAGTGCTAGGAGTAATAGTTGTAGTAGTGGTAGCTGCATCTGTACTAGTTCGAGTAGTAGGAGTAGTAGTAGTTGTTGTGGTAGTTGTAGTAGTAGAAGTAGTTGTAGTAGTTGCAGTAGTAGGTGTAGTAGTCGTAATAGTAGTTGTAGTAGTAGTAGCAATAGTAGTATTTATAGTAGTAATAGTAGTTGTAGTAGTAGAAGTATCCGCGATTATAGCAATAGTAGTAGCACTAACAGTAGAAGTAGTAGCAGAAGCAGTAGCAGTCGAAAAAGTAGTATGTGTAGTAGTAACATTAGTAGTAGTGGTGGTGGTGGTAGTAGTGGTATTTGTAGTAGTAGGAGCAGTAGAAGCTATAGTAGTAGTAGTTGCAGCTATAGTAGTAGTAGTAAGTTAGTAGATGTTGTAGTAATAGTACTAGCAGTAGTAGCCGTTAAAGTAGTCATAAGCAGTGGTAGCAGTAGTAGCCATAATTGCAGCAACATCAGTAGTAATAGTAGTCAAAGTTGTAGTAGAAGTAGTAATAACAGTAAAAGTAGTAGTAGTAGTAGCAATTGTAGTAATAGTAGTTGTTATAATACTAGTAGTAGAGGTAGTAGTAACAACAACGGTAGTGTTAGTAGGAGTAGCAGTAGTTGTAGTAGCAGAAGTAGTAGCAGAAGTAATAGAAGTAGTTGAAGTAGTATAAGTAGCAGTAGTATTAGAAGTATTAGCAGCAGCAGTAGTAGTAGTAATAGTAGGAGCAGCAGTAGGAGAAGTAATAGTTGTAGTAGTAGTAGTAGAAGTTGTAGTAGTAATAGTAATAGTAATTATTATAGTAGTCGTAGGAGTAATCGTAGTAGCAGTAGTAGAAGGAGTAGTAGCAGCAGCAGGTGTAGTAGCAATTGCAGCAGCAGTAGTAGTAATACTTGTAGTAGCAGCAGTAGCAGTAAAACTATTAGTTGTAGCAATTGTAGCAGTAGTAGCAGCAGCTATTGTAGAAGTAGTTGTAGTTGTTGCAGTAGTAATAAAAGTTGTATAAGTAGTAGTAGAGCAGCAGTATTAGTGGGAGTAGTAGTAGTAGCAAAAGTAGAAGCATCAAGTAGGTGTAGCAGCAGTAGCAGTAGTTGTAGTAGTAGAAAAATAGTTATAGAAGAAGTAGAAGCTGTAGTAGCAGTAGTACTAGTAGTAGCAGCAGTAGTACTTGTACTACTAGCAGTAGCAGCAGTAGTAGTAATAGTAATTATTGTTGAAGTAGTAGTAACAGATGTAGTACAAGTAGTAGTATAAGTAGTAGCAGCAACAGTAGTACTAGCACCAAGAGTTGGTGTAGTACGCATAGTTGTAGCAGCAGGAGCAGGAGCAGCAGCAGCAGCAGTAGTTATTATTGTAGAAGTAGTCATAGTTATCGTAGTAGTGGTAGTAGTAGCAGTAGTAGCAGCAGCAGCAGTAGCAGTACTAGTAGTAGTAGTAGCAATAGTAGTAGCAGTAGTAGTAGTAGTAATAGCAGTAGCAGTAGCAGTAGTAATAGTAGCACCAGTAGTTATAGAAGTAGTACTTGGAGTAGTAGTAGTAATAGTAGTGTGGTTGCAGTAGTAGTAATGGTAGCAGTTGCAGAAGTTGTATAGTAGATAGTAGTAGTAGTAGTAGTAGTTATCATGGTAGCAATAGCAGTTGTAGCTGTAGTTGTAGGAGTCATAGCAATAGTAGTAGTAGTTGTCATGGTAGCAATAATAGTGTAGCTATAGTAGTTGGAGTAGTAGCTGCAACAGTAGTAGCAGGAGAGATAGTAGTCAGTAGTAGCAAGAGTTGTAGTAGGAATAGTAGTAGTAGTCCTGATCATAGTAGTAGGCAAAGTAGTAGAAGTATTAGTACTAGTTGTAGTTGTAGGAGTTGTAGTAGTAGTAGAAGTGGTAGTAGTGGTGGTGGTAGTAGTAGTGGTAAGAATATTAGTAGTAGAAGTACAGGTAGTAATAGTAGTAATAGTAGTGGGAGTAATAGTAGTAGTAGTTGTTGCGGTAGTTGTAGAAGTAGTAGTAGTAGTGGTGGTAGTAGTAGTAATAGTAGTAGTTGTAGTAGTGGGAGTAGTAGTAGTTATTGTAGTAGTAGCCGTAGTAGTAGTAGCTATTGTTATAGTAGTAGCAACAGCAGTAGTCCTAGTAGTAGTAGTAGCAGTCAGAGTGGTACTGGTAGTAGGAGCTATAGTCGTAGTAGTAGGAGAAGAAGTTGTATTAGTAGCAAAAGTAGTAATAGTAGCTATAGTTGTAGTAGTAGTACTAGTAGCAGCAGTAGCTGTAGTAGTAGTTGTAGCCATAATGAAAGTAGTACTAGTAGTTGTAGTGGTAATATTAGTAGAAGTCGTAGCAGTCATGGTAGTGGAAGTAGAAGTAGTGATAGTAGCCTGTAGTAGCAAATCTAGTAGTAGTAGTAGTAGTAGGAATAGTAGTAGAACTAGTAACAGTAGTAGCGGTTGTAATAATACTAGTAGTAGCAGTAGTAATAGTAGCAATAGTGGCGTTAGTCAGAGCAGGAGTAATTGTAGTAGCTATAGTAGTAGCAATAGTAAAATTAGTAGGAGAACTAGTAGTAGTAGCAGTAGTAATAGCTGTAGTCCTAGTAGTAGTAGTAACAGTAGTTGTAGCAGTATTAGTAGCAGCAGCAATAGCAGTAGTAGTAGCAGTACTAGCATAAGTAGTAATAGCAGTAACAGTAGTAGCATTAGCAACATCAGTAGTAGGAGCAGTAGTAGTAGTAGCAGTAGCCACAGCAGCAACAGTAGTAGTAGTGGTAGTTGTAGCAGTAGTTGCAGATGTAGTAGTAGGGGTAGTAGTATTAGTTGAAGTGGTAATGGTAGTAGAAGTCCTGGCAGTCGTGGTAGTGGTAGTAGTTGTAGCAGTAGTATCCATATTAGCAGAAGTAGTAGTAGTAGAGTCATAGTTATAGTAGTAGCAGTGGTAGTAGTGGTAGTAGTAGGAATAGTAGTAGTAGTGGTGGTGGTGGTAGTAGTAGTAGTAATAGTAATACTAGTAGTAGCAGTAGTATTAGTAGCAATAGTACCACTAGTTGGAGTAGCAGTAGCAGTAGTATCAACAGTAATACTAGTAGGAGTAATAGTTGTCATAGGCGTAGGAGCAGCAGTAGTAGTAGTGGTATTAGTAGTACTTGCAACAGTTTTACTGGTCGTAGCAGAAGTAGAAGTTGTAGCAATAATAGTAGCAGTAGTGATGGCAATTATTATAGTAGTAGCAGTTGTAGAGGCAACTTCAATAGTAGTTCTGGTGTAGTAGTAGTAGTTGTAGCAGTAGTAATAGTGGCAACAACAATAGTAGTAGTATTTTAGTAGTAGTAGTTGTAGTAGTAGTAGCAGTAGCAACAGCAGTGGTAGTAGGAACAACAACCGTAGTAGTAGCAGCAACCGTAGTAGTAGCAGTAGTAGTTTGTAATAGTTGTCACAGTTTTAGCAGTAGTTGTTGTTGTAGCATTAGCATAAATAGCTGTAGTTGTAGTATTTGTAGTAGTAGTAGTAGTTGTTGTTATTGTTATTGCTGTTGCAGTATTAGCAGTAGTATAATTAGTAGTACTTGTAGCAGTAGTAGCAGTAGTAACAGTAGTAGCAATAGGAGTAGTAGTGGTAGTTGTAGAAGTAGGAGTGGCAGTAGTAGTAGTAGTAGTAGTTGTTGTTGTTGTAGCAAAAGTAGTAGAAGTAGTAGTAGCATTAATAGTAGTAGAAGGAGAAGCAGTCGCTAGAGCAGGAATCGTAATAGTATTAGCAGTAATGGTAGTAGTGGTAGAAGTAGTAGTAGTGTTAGTAGCACTAATAGTAGTAGCAGTAATAGTAGTAGTAGTAGCAGTAGCAGCAACAGCAGCAGTAGTAGTAGCAGTAGTAGTAGTAGTAGTAGTAATAATAGTTGTAGTAGTAGAAGTAGCAGCGATTGTAGCAGTAGTAGTAGGACCAACAGTAGTAGTAGTAGCAGAAGCAGTAGCAGTCGGAAAAGTAGTAGGTGCAGCAGTAATAGTAGTAGTAGTAGTAGTAGTGGTAGTAGTGGTATTTGTAGTAGTAGTAGCAGTAAAAGCTATAGTAGTGGTAGTTGTAGATGTAGTAGTAGTAGTAAGATTAGTAGATGTTGTAGTAATAGCACTAGCAGTAGTAGCCGTTAAAGTAGTCATAGAAGTGGTAGCAGTAGTATCCATAATTGCAACAGCAATAGTAGTAATTGTAGTAGAAGTTGTAGTAGAAGTAGTAATAGCAGTAAAAGTAGTAGTAGTGGTAGTTGTTGTTGTAATAGTAGTTGTTGTAATACTAGTAGTAGAGGTAGTAGCAGTAGTTGTAGTATCAGAAGCAGTAGCAGAAGTAATAGAAGTAGCAGAAGTAGTATAAGTAGTAGTATTATTAGAAGTATTAGTGGCAGTAGCAGCAGCAGTAGTAATAGTAGTAGCAGTAGGAGAAGTAATAGTTATAGTAGTAGGAGTAGTAGTAGTCGTAGTAGTAGTAGTAATAGTAATTATTATAGTAGTCGTAGGAGTAATCATAGCAGCAACAGTAGAAGCAGTAGTAGTAGTCGTAGTAGTAGTAGTAGCAGTAGCTGTAGTAGCAATTGGAGTAGTAGTAGTAGTAATACTTCTAGTAGCAGCAGTAGCAGCAGAACTATTAGTTGTAGCAATTATAGCAGTAGTAGCAATAGTAGTAGTTAGAGTAGTCTTAGTTGTTGTAGAAATAGTAGTAGCAGTAGTGGTAGTAGTAGTAGTAGTAGCAGTAGTAGAAGAAGCAGTAATTATAGTAGTAGTATGGGTAGTAGTAGCAGCAAGAATTATATTAATAACAGTAGTAATAATTATAGTATTAGCAGTATTAGTATTATTTGGAGAAATAGTTATGGTACTAGTAACCATAATAGTAGTAGCAACAGTAGTAGGAGCAGTAGCAGTAGTTTTAGTAGGAGAAGTTGTAGCAGTAGTTGTAGTAATATGATAAGTTATAGTAGTAGTAGTAGCTATAGTAGTCAAAGAAGTAGCAGGGGTAGCAGTACTAGAAGTAGTAGTAGTAGAGTAGTACTATTAGTTTTAGTAGTGGTAGTAGTAGCTGCAGTAGTAGTAGTTGTTGCAGTAGTAGTAGCAGAAGTTATAGTAGTAGTAAGATTAGTAGCTGTAGTAGTAATAGTAGTAACAGTAGTAGCCGTCAAAGTAGTCATAACAATGGTAGCAATAGTAGGCATAATTGCCACATTAGTAGTAGTAGTAATAGTAGTAGAAGTGGAGTAGCAGTAATAGTAGTAGAAGTAGTAGTAGCAGTAGTTGCAGTAGTAATAGAAGTAGCCAAAGTAGTAGTAGTAGTAGTATTACTAGTATTAGTAGTAGCAACAGTAGTAGTAATAGTAGTAGTAGTAGTAGCAGAAGTAGTTGTAGTAGTAGTTGTAGTAGTAGTTGTAATAATAGTTATTGTAGTAGTCGTAGGAGTAATAGTAGAAGCAGTAGAAGTAGTAGTAGCAGTAGTAGTAGCAGTAACAGTAGCAGCTATAGCAGCAGCAGCAGCAACAGTAGCAGTAGTAGTAGTCGTAGTAATACTTGTAGTTGTAGTAGTTGTAGCAGTAGTAGTAGTATGATTAGTATTAGTATTTGTAGAAATAGTAGCAGCTGTAGTGGCAGTGGTAGTAGTACTAGAACTTGTAGAAGTAGTTGTAATTGGAGTAGTAGAAGTGGTAGTAGTAGTAGTAGCAGTAGTAATAAAGTAGTATTAGCATTATTAATAGAAGTAGGAGAAGTAGTAGTGGCACCAACAGCCGTAATAGTAGTAGCAGTCATTGTAGTAGTAGTCACAGTAGCCGTAGTAGGAGAAGTAGTAGCAGTAGTTGTAGTAAAATTATAAGTAGTTGTAGTAGTAGCAGCAACAGTAGTAGCAGAAGTAGTAGTAGTAGTAGCAATTGTAGTAGTAATAGTAGTAGTAGCAGTTGCAGTAGTAGTAGTAGCAGTAGCAGTAGTAGCAGTAGAATAAGTTGTATTAGTAGCCGCAGTAGTAGTAGTAGTAGCAGTTGTAGGTGAGGGAGTAGTAGTAGTAGCAAATGTAGTTGTAGTAGTAGTAGTAGTTGTTATACCAGCAGTAATTGCATTAGTAGGAGTAACAGTAGTAGTAGTAGTTGTAGTAGTAGTAGTAGTAGTAGTAGTAGTTATTGTTGTTGTTGTTGTTGTAATAGTAGCAGCAGTAGTAGTAGTAGTATTAGTCGAAGTTGTAGCATGAGTAGCGGTAGCAGTAGTAGCATTAGCAGTGGTAACTGCAGTAGTAGTAGTAATATAGGTAGTTGTAGTGCTTGTTGTAATTATAGTAGCAGTACCATTTGTTGTAATAGTCATTGTAATAGTAGCAGCAACAGTAGTAGTAGTTGTTGTGGCAGTAGTAGTAGATGTAGCAGTTGTGGTATTAGTTGTAGCAATTATACTTGGAATAGCAGCAGCTGTAGGAGCTGGAGTTGTAGTAGTAGTATTAGTAGTAGTAGTTGTTGTTGTAGTAGTAGTAGTAGTGGTAGTAGTGCTAGTAGTAGGAGTAGGAGCAATAGTAGTAGTAGTAGTCATACTAGGAGTAGTAGTAGTAGTAGGAGTTAGAGTAGGAATAGCTGTAGTAGTAGTAGTAGGAGTAGTAGTAGTATGAGTAGGAGTTGTTGTAGTAGTAGTAGGAGTTGTAGTTATTGGTGTAGTGGTAGTAGTAGTAGTAGTAGTTGTTGTTATTGTTGTTGTAGTAGTTCTCGTAGTAGTAAAAGTAGTAGTAGTAGTGGTCGTAGATATAGTAGTGGTAGTAGTGGTAGTAATAGTAGTGGCATTAGCCGTAGCAATAGTAGTAGTTGTAATAGTAGTTGTCATATTAGTAGTTGTAGTTGTTGTAGTAGTAGTAGCATTAGTAGTAGTAACTATAGCAGTAGGTAAAGTAGTAGTAGTAGTAGTCGTAGTCGTAGTAGTAGTGGGAGTAGCAGTAACAGTAGGAGTAGTAGTTGAAGTAGTAGCAGGGGTTGTGGTAGTAGTGGTAGTTGTAGTATTAGTAGTAGTATGATTATTATTATGAGTAGCAGCAGTAATACTAATATTGGTATTGGTGGTGGTAGTAGTAGTAGTTTTAGTCTTAGTAGTAATAGTAGTAGTAGTAGCAGTAGTATTAGCAGGAGCAGTAGTAGTAGTAGTGATACTAGTAGTCGTTGTAGTAGTAGGAGGAGGAGGAGATGTAGTTGGAGTTGTAGTATTGGACTTGTGGTAGCAGCAATAGTTGTTGTTGTATTAGAAGTAGTAATTGGAGTACGAGTAGGAATAGTAGTTGTCATAGTAGTAGTAGTAGTAGTAGTAGAAGTAGTAGTATTAGGAGTAGTGGCGATAGTGGTAGAAGGAGTAAGAGTTCGAATAGTAGTAGATGTAGCATTAGTAGTAGAAGTAGTTATTGTTGTAATGGTAGTAGTAGTAGTAATAGCTATACTAGGAATAGTTTTTGTGGTTGTAGTTGTAGAACAAGTAGTAGCAGTAGTGGTAGTAATATTAGTAGTAGTAGTAGTACTTGAAGCAGCAGTAGTAGTTGTAGTAGAAGAAGTAGTAGTAGTAGTAGTAGAAGTAGTAGTAGTTGTTGTTAAAGTAGTGAGAATAGTAGTGGTAATAGTAGCAGCAACATTTGTAGTAGTAGTAGTTGGAGTGTTAGGAGTAGTAGTAGTACTTGGAGTAGTAGTAGTAGTAGGATTAGTAGGAGTAGAAATAGTAGTAGTTGCAGTAGTAGTGGGTGTAATAGTAGATTAGTAGTAGTAGTAGTGGTGGTGGTGGTAGTAGTAGTAGTAATAGTAGTATTAGTAGTGGGAGCAGTAGAAGTAGTAGTAGTAGTACTAGCAGCAATAGCAGCTATAATAGTAACAATAATGTTAGTAGTAGAAGTAGTAGTCATCAGAGTAGTAATAGTAGTAGGAGTAGTAGTAGCAGGGTAGTAGTAGTAGTTCTGATAGTAATAGTAGTACTAATAATAGAAGTAGTAGTAGTAGTAGAAAAAGTAGTTGTTGTTGGAATTGTAATAGTATTTCAAGGAGTAGTAGTAGTAGTCGTAGTCGTAGTAGTAGTAATAGTTGGAGCATTAGTCTTTGTTGGAGTTGGAGTAGGATTAGTAGTAGCATTAAAAGTGGTAGTAGTAGACAAGTAGTAGAAGTAGTAGTAGCAGCAGCTGTAGTAGTAGTAGTGGTGGTAGTAGTAGTAGCCCGAGTAGTAGTCGTAGTAGTAGTAGTAGTAGTAGTAGTAGTAGTAGTAGTAGTAGTAGTAGTAGTAGTAGTAGTAGTAGTAGTAGTAGTAGTAGTAGTAGTTGTAGTTGCAGTAGTAGAAGTAATAGAAGCAGTAGTGGTAGTAGTAATAGCAGTAGCAGCAGTAGTAGCTACAGTAGTAGGAGCAGTAGGAGTAGTAGTAGTGGTAGGAATATTAGTAGTTGTAATAGAAGTAGTAGTAGGATTTGTAGTAGAATTAGTAGCGGTAGAAGCAATAGTACTAGTAGGAGTAGTAGTAGCTGTAGGTGTAGAAGTAGGTGCAAAATTAGTAGTAGTAGGAGTAGTGGTAGTAGTGTTAGTATTAGTAGTAGTAGTACTTGTAGTAGTTGTAGTAGTAGTAATAGTAGTGGTAGTAGTATGAAAGGTAGAAGTAGAAGTAGTAGTAGTAATAGTTGTAGTTGTTGTAGTAGTAGAAGTCATGGTTGTAGTAGCAGTAGTAGTTGTAGTAGTTGTAGTTGTTGGAGTATTAGTAAGAGTTGTTGTAGTAGTAGTAGTAGTAAGAGTAGTTGAAGTAGTAG
>RXID01001386.1:0-47500 GCA_005019695.1 Trichopus zeylanicus subsp. travancoricus | reverse complement strand
GCAGCAGTAGTAGCACTAGTAGTTGTTGTTGTTGTTGTAGTAGTATGAGTAGCATAAGTAGGAGTAGTAGTCGGAGTTGTAGTAGCGGTAGTCGAATTAGTAGTAGCCGTAGAAGTGGCAGTAGTCGGAGTCATAGTAGGAATTGGAATAGGAGTTTGAGTTATTGTAGGAGTTATAGTAGTTGTAGTACTACTAGACTGAGCAGCAGTAGTAGAAATAGTAGTGGTAGTACTAGTAGTAATATTAGTAGTAGCAGTAGCAGCAATGGAAGTAGTAGTAATAATACTAGCATTTGTAGCAACAGCAGTAGTTGCATTAGTTGTAGTAATAGTAGTAGCAGTAGTAGTAGTAGTTGTAGTAGTGGTAATATTAGTATTAGTCAGAGTTGTAGTAGGAGTAATCGTTGGAGTTGTAGTTGTTGTAGTGGTAATAGCAGTAGTTGTGGTAGTAGTAGCACCGACAACAGTAGTAGTTGTAACTGTAGTAGTAGGCATAGTAGTTGTAGTTTTTGTATTAGCAGTTGTAGTAGGAATAGTAGTAGCTGTTGGGATAGTAGTTGTAGTAGTAGCAGCAGCAGTAGTTGTAGTAGCAATAATAGCATTAGTAGTAGTAGTAGTAGGAGGAGGAGGAGGAGTAGTAGTAGTAGTGGTGGTAACGGCAGTAGTAGTTGTAGTAGTAGCAGTACTAGTTGTTGTTGTAGTAGTAGTAGCAGGAGTTGGAGTAGTAGTAATAGGAGGAGTAGCAGTAGTATTAGTAGGAGTTGTAGTAGTAGTTGTAGCATTTGTAGTTGTTGTAGTGGTAGGAGTTGTAGTAGCAGTAGTAGTAGTACTAGTGATAGGAGCAGTAGTAATAGGAATAGTACTAGTAGTAGAGGTAGTCGTAATAGTAGTATTAGTAGCAATTGTAACAGTAGTAGTAATAGTTGTAGTAGTAGTAATAGTAGAAGTTGTTGTAGAAGTAGTAGCAGTAGTAGTAATAGTAGTTGTAGTATTTGTGGGAGTAGCAGTAGTAGTTGTAGCATTTGTGGTAGTAGGAGTTGGAGTAGGAGTGGTAGTTGTAGCAGTAACAGTAGTAGTAGTAGTAGGAGGAGGAGTAGTAGTAGTGTTTAGGAGTAGAGGTTGTTGTAGGAGTAGTAGTAGGCGTTCATTTAGGAGTAGGAGTACTAGTGGGAGTAATAGTTGTAGTAGTAGTAGTGTTAGTATTAGTAGTAGTACCAGGAGTAGTAGGAGCGGTGGTAGTAGCAATTTTATTAGTAATAGAAGTAGCAGAAGAAGTAGTAGTAGTTATTGTCGTAGTAATAGTAGCAGTTGTTGTTGATGTCGTAGTAGTTGTAGTTGTTGTGGTTGGAGTTGGGGTAGTAGGCGTAGTAGAAGTAGTAGGAGTTGAAGTAGGAGTAGTTGTAGCAGAAGTAGTAGTAGTTGTTGTAGTAGTAATTGTAGTATTGGTAGAAGTAGTAGTAGTAGTAGCAGTAATCGGAGTAGTAGGAGTAATTGTTGTTGTTGTTGTAGTAGTAGTGGTATTAGTAGTAGTTGTAGTTCTTGTTGTTGTAGTAGCAGCTGTAGCAGCAGTTGTAACAGCAGTAGCAGTAGTAGTAGTTGTTGTAGAAGTAGAAATATTAGTAGTAGTTGTTGCAGCATTAGATGCAGCAGCAGCAACAGTAGTACTAGAATTACTACTAGTAGTAGTAGTGCCGTTGTAGCTACAACAGTAGTAGCAGTAGTTGTAGCTGTAGTAGTAGTTGTCGTAGTAATAGTAACAGAAGTGGTAGCAGTAGTAGTAGTAGAAGTAGCATCACCAGGAGCAATAGTATTAGTAGTGGCAGTAGTAGTGGTAGTATTAGTGGTAATAGTTGTAGGAGTAGTAGTAGTAGTGTTAGTGTTAGTAGTAGTAGTTGTAGGAGTAGTAGTAGTGGTGTTAGTATTAGTAGTATTTGCATAAGTAGTAGTAGTAGTAGTTGTTGTTGTTGTTGTTGTTGTTGTTGAGTAGTAGCTCTAGCAGTAGTCGTAGTAGTTATAGTTGTAGTAGTAGTTGTAGTTGTAGCAGCAATAGTAGGAAAAGTAGTAATAGTTATACTAGTAGTTGTAGAAGTAGTAGCTGTGGTATTAGTATGAGTTGTAGTAGGACTCGTAGTAGGAGTAGTAGTAGTTGTAGTATGGGTAGCAGTAGTTGAAGGAGTGGTAGTAGAAGCAGGAGTTGGAGTAGTGGTAGTAGTAATAGTAGTAGTAGTTGGAGTAGTAGTAGTATTAGTAGTAGCAGTTGTTGTAGGAGTAATAGTAGTAGTAGTAGAAGCAGTAGCAGGAGTAGGAGTAGCAATAGTAGTAGTAGTAGGAGGAGGAGGAGGAGGAGGAGGAGCTACTGCCGTTGCATCTGTAGTTGGAGTAGTAGTAGCAAGAGCAGTAATAGTGGTAATAGTAGTTGTTGTAGGATTTTTGTTACTTCTAGTAGTAGTAGTTGCAACTATTGTGTAGTAGTAGCAACAGGAGTAGTAATAGAAGTAATAGTAGCAGCAGTAGCAGTAGCAGCAGCAGTAGTACTAGTAGTAGTAGTAGTAGTAGTAGTAGTAGTAGTAGTAGTAGTAGTAGTAGTAGTAGTAGTAGTAGTAGTAGTAGTAGTAGTAGTAGTAGTAGTAGTATTAGTATTAGTATTAGCAGTAGTAGCAGAAGCAACAATAGTAGTTGTAGTAGTAGGAGTGTTGTAGTAGTAGTAGTATTAGTATTAGCAGCAGGAGCAACAACTATAGTAGTAGTAGTAGTGGTGGTTGCAGCACTGGCAGCAGCAGCAGTAGTAGTAGTAGGAGTGTACTAATAGTAGTAGTAGTAATAGTTGCAGTCATAGAAATTGTAGTAGGGTTACGATTAGTTAGTAGTCACGGAAGTTTTAGGATTGTTAGGAGTAGTAGTAGTAGTAGTAGTAGTAGTAGGAGTAGTAGTAGTAGGAGTGTTATAATTAGTAGTAGTAGTAGTATTAGTAGTAGTGTTAGTATTAGTGATAGTAGTAGTAGGAGTAGTAGTATTAGCAATTGTACTAGTAGTAGTTGTAGTAGTTGTAGTAGTAGTAGTAGTAGTAGGAGGAGGAGGAGGAGGAGGAGGAGGTGGTGGAGGAGGAGTAGTAGTAGTAGTAGTTGTTGTTGTTGTAGTAGTAATGGTAGTAGTAGTTGCAGCAGTAGTAGTAGGAGTAGGTGTAGTAGAAGTAGTTGGAGAAGTTTTAGCGGTAGGAGTTGGTGTAGGAGTAGTAGTAGTAGTAGTAGTAGGAGTACTAGGAGTAGTAGTAGTAGTAGTAGGTGTAGGAGTTGGAATAGTAGTAGTAGTATTAGTAGTTGTAGTAGTAGTAATAGAACTAGTAATAGTGTTAGTATTAGTAGTAGTAGTACCAGTAGTAGTAGGACTTGTAGTCGAAGCAATTGTAGTAGTAGTTGTAGTATTAGTGGAAGTACTACTGGTGGTAGTATTATTATTATTATTATTATTATTATTATTATTATTATTATTATTAGTGGTAGTAGTAGTAGTAGCAGTAGTTGTAGTAGCAGTAGTTGTGGTTGGAGTTGGAGTAGAGGTAGTAATAGGAGTTGTAGTAGTTGGAGTAGGGGCAGTAGTAGTAGTAGGAGTAGTAGTAACTGTAGGAGTTGGAGTAGGAGTTCTAGTAGGTGTTTTAGTCGTTGTCGTTGTGCTAGTAGTAGTAGTATCGGCAGCAGCAGCAGTAGTAATATATTAGTAGTAAAAGTTGTAGTTATAGTAGTAGTAGTAGCAGTAGTAGTAGCAGTAGAAGTAGTAGTAGGAGTGTTTGGAGTATAAATTGCAGTAGTAGTAGGTATTGTAGGAGCAGGAGGAGTAGCAGTAGTAATAGTAGAAGTTACAGTGATTGTAGTAGTTGCAACGACATCAGCAGCAGCAGCAGTAGTATTAATGCAAGTAATAGTAGTAGTAGTTGTTGTAGTAGTTGTAGTAGTAGAAGCATTAGTAAGTGTAGCAATAGTTGTGGTAGTAGTAGCAGCAGCAACCATAGTAGTAGTAGTAGTATCAGTATCAGTAGCAGAAGTAGTAGTAGTGTGCTAGTAGCCGCAGTAGTAGTAGATATAGTTGTAATAAAAGTAGCAGTTGTACCAGTAATAGCTATAATAGTAGCAATAGTAGTAGTAGTAGTAGTAGTAGTAGAAGTAGTAGCAGCAACAGCAGTAGTAGTGGTAGTAGTTTTAGTATTAGTAGTAGTAGTTGAAGTCATAGGAGTAGTAGTCTGAGTTGGTGTAGGAGTAGTAGTAGGAGTAGTAGTATTAGTGGTAGTTGTTGTCGTAGTAGAAGTATTAGTGTTAGCATTAGTATTATTAGTAGCAGTAGTAGTAGTAGTTGTAGTAATAGTAGTCGTAATTGTTATAGTAGTAGTTATAGTTGTAGTTGTAGTTGTAGTAGCGATAGTAGTAGTAGTAGTTGTAAAAGTAGTAGCAGTGGTGGTAGTTTGAGTTGGAGTAGGAGTCATTGTAGGAGTAGTTGTATTTGGAGTATGGGTTGTACTAGTTGAAGGAGTAGCAGTAGTAGTAGGATTAGGAGTACAAGTGGCAGTAGCTGTAGCTGTAGTAGTTGTAGTAGTAGCAGTTGAACGTGCTGCAGTAGCAGCATTTGTAATTGTAGTAGTATTGGTAGTAGTTGTAGTAGTAGCAATAGTTGGTGGACTTCTAGCAGTAGCAGTTGTCATTGAAGTTGAAATAGGAGTAGTAGTAGTCGTAGTGGTTATTGTAGTAGTAGTTGGAGTAGTCGTAGTAGGAGAAGTAATAGTAGTAATATTAGTAGTTGTAGGAGTAGTAGTAGTACTATTAGTAGTAATTTTGGTTGTTGATTAGTAATAGGAGCCGTAGTTGTAGTAGTAGAAGTAGTAGTAGTAGTAGTAGTAGTATTAGTAGTCGTAGAATTGATAGTAGTAGTAGCAGGACTAGTAGTAGAAGTTGTAGTGGTGGTGGTAGTAGCAGCATCAGCGCAGTAGTAGTAGTAGTAGTAGTAGTATTAGTAGTCGTAGAATTGATAGTAGTAGTAGCAGGACTAGTAGTAGAAGTTGTAGTGGTGGTGGTAGTAGCAGCATCAGCGCAGTAGTAGTAGTAGTAGTACTAGTAGTAGTAGTAGTAGTGTTTGGAGTTGTAGTATTAGTAGAAATAGTAGTAGTAGTAGTAGTAGGAATGGTAAGAGTGGTAGTAGTAGTAAAAGTAGTTATAATAGCAGTAGTAGTTGTTGTCATAGTAGCATGAGTTGTAATACTCGTAGTAGTGGTGGTAGTAGTAGTAGTTGTTGTTGTAGTCATAGAAGTCGTAGGAGTGTTATGAGTAGTAGGTAGTCGCAGAAGTTATAGGAGGGCTAATGGTAATAGTAGTAGTAGTAGGAGGGGTAGTAGTAGTAGTAGTAGTAGTAGGAGTAGGTGTGTTAGTATTAGTAGTTGTAGTAGCGTTTGTGTTATTATTAATAGTCGTAGGTGTAGTAGTAGTTGCAATTGTACTAGTTGTATAAGTTATAGTAGTAGTAGTAGTAGTTGAAGTAGTAGTAGGAGTAGTAGTAGTAGCAGCAGCAGCAACAGCAGCAGTAGTAGTAGTAGTAGCAGAAGTAGGAGTCGAAGTTGGAGTAGAAGTAGTAGGCAAAGTAGTAGTTGGAGAAGGGGCAGTAGTAGTGGTAGGAGTAGTGGTAGCAGTAGGAGTTGGATTAGGAGTAGTAGTAGTTGTTGTTATTGTAGTAGTAGTAGAAGTCAGAGTTGAGATTGTAGTAGTAGTAATAGTAGTAATAGTAGTAGTTTTAGTAGTAGTAGTAGTAGGAGTAGTAGTAGTGCTATTAGTAGTAGTAGTAGTAGTAGTAGTAGTAGTAGTAGTAGTAGTAGTAGTAGTAGTAGTAGTAGTAGTAGTAGTAGTAGTAGTAGTAGTAGTAGTAGTAGTAGTAGTAGTAGTAGTAGTAGTAGTGGTAGTAGTTGTTGTTGTTGTGGTAGGGGTTGTATTAGCAGTAGTAGCATCAGTATTAGTAGTCAAAGTTAGAGAAGGGGTAGTAGTAGGAGTTATAGTAATTGGACTAGGGTTGTAGTAGTAGTAGGAGCAGTAGTAGCAGAAGGAGTTGGAGTAGGAGCAGTAGTAGCAGTAGTAATACTTGTAGTAGTAGTAGTAGTAGTGGTAGTAGTAGTAGTAGTTGTTGTTGTTGTAATAGCAGTAGTACTAGTAGTTATAGTAGTGGGAGTGTTTGGAGTAGAAGTATTAGTACAAGTAGCTGTAGTCATAATAGTTGTGGGAGTAGTAGTATTTCTTGTTGTTATTATGGTAGTAGTGGTGGTAGTAGTGGTAGCACTAGTAGTAGTAGGAGTTGGAGTAGGAGAAGTAATAGCCATAGTAGTAGTTGGAGTATGGGTAGTAGTAGTAGCAGTAGGAGTTGGATTAGGAGTAGTAGTAGTTATTGTTGTTGTTGTAGTAGTAGCAGTAGTAGAAGTCAGAGTAGGGATTGTAGTAGTTGTAGTTGTAGTTGTAGGAGGAGGAGGAGGAGTAGTAGTAGTACTACTACTAGTAGTAGTAGTCACAGGAGTAGTAGTAGCAGTTGGAGTTGGATTAGTAGTAGTAGTAGTTGTTGTTGTTGTTGTGGTAGGAGTAGTTGTAGTAGCAGTAATAGAAGTCAGAGTAGGGATTATAGCAGTAGCAATACTAGTAGTAATAGTAGTAGTAGTAGTAGTACTACTACTAGTAGTAATAGTAGTGGTAGTAGTAGTGGTAGTAGTTGTTGTTGTTGTAGTAGTTGTATTAGCAGTAATAGTAGCAACAGTAGTAGTACTCAGAGTTGGAGAAGAGGTAGTAGTAGGAGTTATAGTAGTTGGACTAGGGGTTGTAGCAGTAGTAGGAGTAATAGTAGCAGTTGTTGTTGTAGCAGCAGCAACAGCAGTAGTTGTAGTAGTAGGAGTGTTTGGAGTAGCAGTATTAGTACGACTAGTAGTAGTGGTTGTAGTTGTAGGAATAGTTATTGTTGTTGTTGTGGTGGTGGTAGTAGTAGTCATAGTAGTAGTAGTACTAGTAGGAGTGTAGTAGTAGTAGTAGTAGTAGTAGTAGTAGTAGTAGTAGTAGTAGTAGTAATAGTAGTAGTAGTAGTTGAAGTTGTATTATTGTTAGGAGTAGTAGTAGTAGTAGCAGTAGTAGTAGTAGTAGGAGGAGGAGGAGGAGGAGGAGGAGGAGTTGTAGAAGTAGTAGGAGTGTTAGGAGTAGTGGTAGTAGTAGAAGTTGTCGGAGTGTTAGGAGTAGGAGTAGTAGTAGGAGTAGTAGTATTACTAGTAGTAGTAGTATTGTAATAGTAGTAGTATTAGTTGTAGTTGTAGTAGTAGTAGGAGGAGTAATAGTAGGAGTAAGATTTGGCGTAGGACTAGAAGTAGGAATTGTAGTAGTAGTAGTAGTAGTAGTAGTAGTAGTAGTAGTAGTAGTAGTAGTGGTAGTAGTTGGAGTACTAGTTGCGCTAGTAGTAGGAGTAGGAGTAGTAGTAGTTGTTATAGTAGCAGTCATTTTTGTAGTGGAAGTACTAGTAACAGTAGCAGTAGAAGCTGTAGTCGTAGAAGTAGCAGCTGTAGTAGTACCTGCAGCCGCAGTAGCAGCAGTAGCACTAGTAGTAGTAGTAGTAGTTGCAGTAGTAGGAGTAGCATTAATAGGAGTAGTAGTCGAAGTTGGAGTAGGGGTAATCAAATTAGTAGTAAGAGTGCTAGTAGGAGTTGGAATTGGAGTTGGAGTTATAGTGGGAGTTACAGTAGTTGCAGTACTTCTAGTAGGAGTCGTAGTATTAGTAGTTGTAGGAGTAGGAGTAGTAGTAGTAGTATTAGTAGTAGAAATAGTAGTCATAGTTCTAGTAGTAATATTAGTAGTAGCAGTAGCAGTAGTGGAAGTAGCAGTAGTAGTACTAGCAATTGGAGTAGCAGAAGCAGTTGCATTAGGAGTAGTAACAGCAGTACCAGTAGTAGTAGTTGTTGTAGTTGTAGTAATATTAGTATTAGTCAGAGTTGTAATAGGAGTAATCGTTGGAGTTGTAGTTGTTGGAGTAGTGGTGACAACAGTAGTTGTAGCAGCAGCAGCAGCAGCAGCAGTAGTAGGAGTAGTAGCAGCGACAGCAGTAGTAGTTGTACCAGTTGTAGTAGGTGTAGCAGGAATAGCTGTAGTTGTAGGGATAGTGGTTGCAATAGTAGCAGCGGCAGTAGTAGTAGTCGTAATAGTAGCATTAGTAGTAGTAGAAGCCGCAGCAGTAGTAGTGATATTATTAGTTGTAGCAGCAGCAATAGTAGCAGTAGTAGTAGTAGTAGTTGGAGTAGTAATAGTATTAGTAGGAGTTGTAGTAGGAGTAGTAGTAGCGATTGTAGTTATTGTAGTGGTAGGAGTTGTAGTAGTAGTAGTAGTAGTAGTAGTAGTAGTAGTGCTAGTAGTAGTAGTAATAGGAGTAGTACTAGTAGTAGTGTTAGTCCTAATAGTAGTAGTTATAGCAAGTGTAATAGTAGAAGTAGTAGTAGTAATTATTGTTGTAGTAGTAGTAGTAGTAATAATAGTAGGAGAAGTTGTTGTCGTAGTAGTAGTAGTGGTAGTAGTAGTAGTAGTAGTTGGAGTTGGAGTAAGAGTGGTAGTAGTTGTAGTAGTAGTAGTAGTAGTGGTGGTGGTGGTGGTAGCAGTAGTTGTAGTAGTAGTTGTGGTAGTAGTAGTAGTAGTAGTAGTGGTAGTATTATTTGCGGTAGTAGTAGTAGTAGTAGCAGCAGCAGCAGCAGTAGTGGCAGAAGTAGTAGTAGTAGCAGCAGCAGCAGCAGTAGTGGCAGAAGTAGTAGTAGTATTTGTACTAGTAGTTGTAGAAGTAGTAGTAGTAGTAGTAGTATGAGTTGAGTAGCACTCGTAGTAGGTGTAGCAGTAGTTGGAGTATGAGTATTACTAGTTGAAAGATTAGTAGTAGCTATAGGAGTTGGAGTACGAGGGGTAGTAGTAGTAGTTGTAGGAGTAATAGGAGTAGTAGTAAAAGCCGTAGCTGGAGTAGGAGTAGGAATAGTAGTAGTAGTAGTAGTAGTAGTTGTAGTAGTAGTAGGAGCTGCAGCAGCATCATTTGTAGTAGTTGTAGTAGTAGTAGGAGCTGCAGCAGCATCATTTGTAGTTAGGGTAGTAGTAGTAGGAGCAGTAGTGGTAGTAATAGTAGTGGTTGTAGATTTGTATTAATACTAGTATTAGTAGTTGTAACTTTGGTGTAATTGTAGATGCACCAGCAGTAGTAGTAGATGTAGCAGTAGTAGTAGTATTATTATAGGTAGCAGCAGTAGTAGTAGTAGTGGCAGGAGTAGTAGTAGAGGTAGTAATAGTCGTGGTAGTAGTCGTAGCAGCAACAACAACAACAACAATAGTAGTAGTAGTAGTAGTAGTAGTAGTAGTAGTAGTAGTAGTAGTAGTAGTAGTAGTAATAGTAGTAGTAGTTGGAGTGTAGTAGTAGTAGTTGTAGTTGTGGTAGTCGTAATAATAGTAGTTGTAGCAGTAGTGGTAGTAGTCGTAGCAGCAACAACAACAGGAATAATATTAGTAGTAGTAGTAGCAGGAGGAGTGTAGTGGTAGAAGTAGTAGTTGGAGTTGTAGTCGTAGACATTATAGGAGTGTCTGGAATAGTAGGTAGTCGTAGAAGTTTCAGGAGTGTTAGGAGGAGTAGTAGTAGTAGAAGTAATAGTAGCAGGAGTAGGAGTGTTAGAATTAGTTGTAGTAGTAGTAGTAGTGTTAGTATTAGTAGTAGTAGTAATAGGAGTAGTAGTAGTTGTAATTATACTAGTAGTTGAACTAGTAGTAGTAGTTGTTGTAGTTGTTCTTGTTGTCATTGTTATAGTAGTAGTAGTGGTAGTAGTAGTAGCACTAGTCATAGTATGAGTTGGAGTAGGAGTTGTAGTAGGCTTAGTAGAAGTAGGAATATGTGTAGTAGTTGTAGTAGTAGGAGTCAGAGTAGGAGTTTTAGTAGCAATAGTAGTAGGACTAGTAAGAGTAGTAGTAGTAGTAGTAGTAGAAGTAGGAGTAGGAGTAGGAATAATAGTTGTAGTTGTAGTAGTAGTAGTAGCAGAACTAGAAGTAGAGTTAGTATTAGTAGGAGTTGTAGTAGCGGCAATTGTACTAGTAGTACAAGTAGTAGTAGTAGTAGTAGCAGTTATAGTTGTTAGAGTTGTCGTAGGGGTAGTAGTAGGAGTTGTAGTAGTTTGAGTAGGGGTAGTAGTAGCAGTAGGAGTAGTAGTAACTGTAAGAGTTGTAGTAGGGGTAGTAGTAGGAGGAGTAGTAGTAGTAGTAGTAGTAGTAGTAGAAGTAGTAGTAGGAGTGTTTGGAATGGTAGTATTAGTGTGAGCAGCAGCAACAGCAGCAGCAGCAGCAGCAACAGCAGCAGCAGCAGCAGCAGTAGTAGTAGATGTTGTTGTTATTGTAGTAGTAGTAGTTGCACTAGCAGTAGTAGTAGAAGTAGTAGTAGGAGTGTTTGGAGTAGTAGTATTAGTACGAGTAGCAACAGCAGCAGCAGTAAAAGTTGTAGTAGTAGTACAAGTAGTAGTAGTAGTGGCAGTTGTAGTAGTAGGAGTTGTAGTAGTTTGAGTTGGGGTAGTACTAACAGTAGGAGTAGTAGTAACTGTAAGAGTTGTAGTAGGGGTAGTAGGAGGAGGAGGAGGAGTAGAAGTAGTAGTCATTGTGCTAGCAGCAGCAGCAGCAGCAGCAGCACCAGCAGCAGTAGTAGTAGTAGTAGTAGTAGTAGTAGTTGTTGTTGTTGTAGTTGCACTGGCAGTAGTAGTAGAAGTAGTAGTAGGAGTGTTTGGAGTAGTAGTATTAGTACGAGTAGCAACAGCAGCAGTAGTTGTGGTGGTGGTGGTAGTAGTAGTAGTAGCAATAGTAATAATAGTAATAGTAGAAGTAGCTGTAGGAGCAGTTGTTGTTGTAGTAGTAGTAGGAGGAGCATTTGGAGTACTTTTATTACTACATGTAATAGTAGTAGTAGTGGTAGTGGTGGTAGTAGTAGTAGGAGTACGAGTAGTAGTAGTAGTAGGAGTAGTCGTAATAGTAGTAATAGTAGCAGTTGTCATAGTAAGAGTAGTAGTAATTGTAGTAGTAGTAGTAGTAGTAGTAGTAGTAGTAGTATTTGTGGAAGTAGCAGTAGTAGTGGTAGTAGTAGTAGTTATTGTAATAATAGTATTAGTAGTTGTAGTTGAACTAGTGGTAATAGTAGTAGTAGTACTAGTCATAGTAGGAGTGTAGCAGCAGTAGTTGTATGAGTAGTAGTAGTAGTAGTAGTAGTAGTATTAGTAGTAGTAGTAGTAGTAGTAGGAGTAGTAGTAGTAGTTGTTGTTGTAGTAGTAGTTGTAGTAGTAGTAGTAGTAATAGTAGGAGTAGGAGTTAGGGAAGGAGTAGTAGTTGGATTTGCAGTAGTAGTAGTAGTAGGAGTACTAGTTGCAGTTTTGGTAGGAGTAGGAGTAGTTGTAGTAGTAGAAGTAGTAGGAGTGTTAGTATTAGAAGTAGTAGTAGTAGAAGTAGTAGTAGCGAGAGTATTAGTAGAAGTAGTACTAGAAGTTGTAGGAGTAGTAATAGTAACAATTTTACTCATAGTAGAAGTAGTAGTAGCAGTAGTAGTAGTAGTAGTAGTATTGTTAGTTGTGGTAGTAGTAGTAGTAGTGGTGGTGGTAATAGTAGTTGTGGTAGTAGTAGCAATAGTAGTAGCAATGATAGTAGTCGGAGTTAGAGTAGGAGTGGTGGTTTCAGTAGCAACAATGGTAGTGAGAGCAGTAGTTGTAGCTGTAGGTGTAGGAGTAGGATTAGTAGTAGGAGTTGAAGTAGGAGTTGGTTTAGGAGTAGGAGTAGGAGTAGGAGTAGGAGTTGTTGTAGTAGCAGTAGTAGTAGAAGGGTTAGCGTTAGTAGTGGTAGTAGTAGTTGAGTTTGTGTTAGTAGCAGTAGTATCTGCTGTTGGAGTAGTATTTTTAGCAATTGCACTAGTAGTAGTAGTAGTAGTAGCAACAAGAACAACAGATGTAGGAGTAGAAGCAGCAGTAGCAGCAGCCGCAGTAGCAGTAGTAGTAGAAGTTGTAATAGTAGTCGTAGTAGTAGTAGAAGTCAGGGTCATAGTAACAGTAGTATTAGTAGTAGCTATTGTTGTTAGAGTAGTAGTAGGAGTAGGTGTTGTATTAGTAGTAGTAGTAGTTGGAATAATAGTAGTACTAGTAGTAGTTGCAGTAGGGGTAGTAGTAGTTTTAGGAGGGGTAGAAGCAGTTGGACTAGGAGTCGGAGTAGTCGTAGCAGTAGTAGTAGTTGTTGTAGTAGTAATAGCAATCGGTGTAGTAGTAGTAGTAGTAGTTGTTGTTGTTGTTGTTGTAGTAGTAGTAGTAGTAGTAGTAGTAGTAGTAGTAGTAGTAGTAGTAGTAGTAGTAGTAGTAGTAATAGTAGTAGTAGTAGTAGTAGCATAAATCGTATTTGTAGTAGAAGTAGTTATAGGAGTAGTAGTAGGTGTTGGTGTTGTTGTCGTAGAAGTAGTTGTAGTAGTAGTTTTAGTAGCAAAAGTAGTAGCTGTGGCAGCAGCAAGAGTAGCAGCGGCAGTAGTAGTAGAAGTTGTTTTACAAGCAGTAATATTAGTAGTAGTAGTAGTAGTAGTAGTTACTGTTGTAGCTATTATAGTGGAAGCAGTAGTCGCATTATTAGCAGTAGTAGTAGTTGCACTATTTGTTATCGAACAAGTTGTTGGAGCAGTAGTAGTAGTAGCAACAACAACAAAAGCAGTAGTACTAGTTGTTGTAGTCGTAGTGCTAGTAGTAGTTGAAGTGCAATAACACCCACAACAGTAGTAGCGGTTGTTGTAGCAGTAGTAGTTATTGTAGTAGTAGTAGCAGCAGTAGTAGTATTACTTGTAGTGGTAGCAATAATAGCTGTAGTAGTAGTAGCAGTAGTGGTAGTAGTAGTAGCAACAGCAGCAGCAGTAGAAGAAGTAGCAGCCATAGCAGTAGTAGTTGTAGTGGTAGTAATAGTAGTAGAAGGAGCAGTAGTGACGGTAGTAGTAGCAATAGTAGCAGCAGTGGCAGTAGTAATAGTAGTAGTAGTAGTAGTACCAGTAGAAATACTAATAGTAGCACCAGTGGCAGTAGGAGCCTTACTAGTAGTAGTAATAGTAGTAGAGCGGGACCTGATGTCCAAGTAGCAGTTATAGCTATAGGAATAGCACTAGCAGCAGTAGGAGGAGAAGCCGGATCAATAGTAGTACTAGCGGTAGTAGCAGCAGCTGTAGGAGCAGTAGCAGCAGCAGCAGCAGCAGCAGCAACAGTAGCAGCGGCAGTAGCAGCAGTAGTAGTAGTAGAAGTAGAAGTAGCAGCAGTTGTAGTAGCAGAAATAGTAGCAACAAGAGTAGTAATTGTTGTGGTGGTAGCAGTAGCAGCAGCAATAGTAATAGTCGTAGTAGTAGTAGTAGCAGAATGAGTAGTAGTTGTAGTAGTTGTACTAGCTGTATTGTGGTTGTAGTCTTAGTAGTAGTAGTAGAAGTAGTAGTAGTAGTAGTTGTAACAGGTGTAGTAGTAGTAGTACTGGTGGTGGTGGTGGTAGTAGTAGTAGTAGAATTAGCAGTAGTAGTAACAGTAGTAGTAGCAGTAACAGTAGTTGTTGTTGTAGTAGTAGTAGTAGGAGCATTTGGAGTACTTGTAGTAGTAGTAGTAGTAGTAGTAGTAGTAGTAGTAGTAGTTGTAGTTGTAGTAGTAGTAGTAGTAGTAGTAGTAGTAGTAGTAGTAGTAGTAGGAGTAGTAGTAGTAGAAGTAGGAGTAGTCGTAATAGTAGTAGTAATAGCAGTTGTTGTAGTAAGAATAGTAGTAGTAGTAGGAGTAGAAGTAGTAGTGGCAATAGTAGTAGTAGAAGTAGTTGTTGAAGTAGCAGTAGTAGTAGTAGTAGCAGCAGCAACAGTAGTAGTAGTAGTAGTAATAGTATTAGTAGTTGTAGCTGAAATAGTGGTGGTGGTAGTAGTAGTAGTCGTAGTAGAAGTGTAGAAAGAGTAGTTGTATGAGTAGTAGTATTAGTATTAGTAGTAGTAGTATTAGTAGTAGGAGTAGTAGAAGGACTAGTAGTATAGTAATATTAGTGGTGGTGGTGGTAGTAGTAGTAGTAGTAGTAGTAGTAGCAGTAGTAGTAGTAGTAGTAGTAGTAGAAGTAGTAGTAGTAGTAGTAGTAGTAGTAGTAGTAGTAGTAGTAGTAGTAGTAGTAGTAGTAAGAGTAGGGGTAGGAGTTGGATAAGGAGTAGTTGTCGGATTTGCAGTAGTAGTAGTAGGAGTATTAGTTGTAGTAGTGGTAGGAGTAGGAGGAGTGGTAGTTGTAGTAGAAGTAGTTGGGGTGTTAATATTAGAAGTAGTAGTAGTAGTGATAGCATTAGTAGAAGTAGTACCTGAAGTTATAGGAGTAGTAATAGTAGTAATTATACTCGTACTACAACTAGTAGTAGTAGTAGTAATAGTAGTAGTAGTAGTTATGGTAGTAGCAGTAGTAGTAGTAGCAATAATAGTAGTAGGAGTTAGAGTAGGATTGGTTGTTTCAGTAGCAGCAGTGGTAGTGAGAGCAGTAGTTGTAGCAGTTGGTGTAGGAGTAGGATTAGTAGTAGTAGTCATACTAGTAGTAGTAGTAGAAGGGTTAGTGTTAGTAGTAGTAGTAGTAGTTGGGTTTGTGTTAGTAGTAGTAGTACCTGCAGTAGGAGTAGTAGTTGTAGGAATTGTAGTAGTAGTAGAAGTAGTAGTAGCAGCAGCAGCCGGAGAAATACTAATAGTAGTAGTAGCAGCAACTGCAGCAGCAGCAGCAGCAGCAGCAGTAGCAGCAGTAGTAGGTGTATTATTAGTAATAGTAGTATTTGTAGGAGTAGTAGTAGTACTAGTAGTTGTAGTTGTAGCTGTTGTGTATTCGTAGCAGTAGTAGTAGTAGTAGTCGAAATAGTAGTAGGAGTGGTAGCAGCAATTGCAGCAGTATTTGTAGTAGTAGCAGGAGTAGGAGAGTAGGAGTAGGAGCAGTAGTAGAAGTAGTAGTAGTAGTTGTAGCAGCAGCAATAGCTGTAGTAGTAGTAGTAGTTGGTTTAGTATTGGCAGTAGTAGTAGTAGTAGTAACAGTAGTAGTAGTAGGAGTGTATGGAGTAGTAGTATTAGTACGAGTAGTAGTAGTAGTAGTGGTGGTGGTGGTGGTAAGAGTAGTAGTAGTACTAGGGGTAGTTGTAATCATAGTAGCAGTAGCAGTAGTAGTAGTCATAGTAGCAGTAGCAACAATAGTAGTAGTGGTAGTTGTAGTTGGAGTGTAGTAGTAGTAGGAGGAGGAGGAGGAGGAGTTGTAGTTGCAGAAGTTGTAGGAGTGTTAGGGTTAGTAGCTAGTCATAGAACCAGTAGCAGTAGAAGCAGTAGTAGCAGTAGAAGTACTAATAGTAGAAGTAGTAGTAGGAGGAGAAGTAGGAGCCGTACTAGTACTAGTAGCAGTAGCAGCAACAGCAGTAGTAGTAGTAGTAGTCATAGCTGGATTAGATGTCCAAGTAGCAGTTATAGCTATAAGAATAGCACTAGCAGCAGTAGAAGGAGAAGCCAAATCAGTAGTATAAGTAGGAGTAGTACTAGGTGTAGTAGTAGAAATAATTGTTGTAGCAGTAGTAGTACGAGTAGTTGTAGTAGTGCAATAGTAACTGCAGCAGTAGTAGCTGTAGTTGTAGCAGTAATAGTATCAGCAGTAGAAGTAGTAGTACTAGTAGTGGCAGAATTAGTAGTAGTAGTAGTTGAAGTAGTGGGAATAGTAGTGTTGGTGGTTGTAGTTTTAGGAGTAATAGTAGTTTTGTTAATATTAGTAGTATTAGTACCAGTAGTAGTTGTTGTAATAGTAGTAGTAGTAGTAGTAGTAGTTGAGGTAGTAGCAGTGGTACTTGGACTAGATGTTGTAGAAGTAGTAGCAGTGGTAATAGTATGAGTTGGTGTAGGAGTTGTAGTAGGGGTAGTAGTAGTTGGAGTATGGGTAGTGGTAGCTGAAGGAGTAGCGGTAGCTGTAGGAGTTGGAGTAGGAGTGGCAGTAGTAGTTATTATAGGAGTAATAGGAGTAGTAGTAGAAGCAGTAGTAGGAGTAGGAGTAGGAATAGTAGTAGTAGTAGAAGTAGTAGTAGGAGTAGGAGTAGGAATAGTAGTAGTAGTAGGAGTAGGAGTAGTAGGAGTTGCAGTGGCATCATCTGTAGTTGTAGTAGTCGTAGTAGTAGTATTTGTAGTAGTAGTAGTAGCAGTAGCAGTAGTTAATGGACTCGTAGTAGTAGAAGTAGAAGTAGTAGTAGTAGTAGTAGTAGTTCTTGTTGTAGTAGTAGGTGGAGTAGTAGTAGGAGCAGCAACAGTAGTAATATTAGTAGTTGTAGGAGTAGTAGTAGTACTAGTATTAGTAGTTGTAGTTATTGTGCAGTAGTAGCAGCAGTAGTAGTAGTGGTAGTCGCAGTAGCAACAATATTTGTAGTAGTAGTAGGAGTAGTAGTAGAAGCAGCAGCAGCAGTAGTAGTAGTTGGTTGAGTGTTGGCAGTAGTAGTGGTAGTGGCAATAGTAGTAATAGTAGGAGGGTAGTAGTGGCAGTAGTAGTGTTAGTACGAGTAGTAGTAGTAGTAGTAGTAGTAGTGGTAAGAGTAGTAGTAGTATTAGGGGTAGTTGTAATCATAGTAGCAGTAGTAGTAATAGTAGTAGTCATAGTAGCAGCAGCAACAGTAGTAGCAGTGGTAGTAGTAGTAGTAGAAGGAGGTGGAGTTGTAGTTGCAGAAGTTGTAGGAGTGTTAGGATTAGTAGTTAATCGTAGAACCAATAGCAGTAGAAGCAATAGTAGCAGTAGAAGTACTAATAGTAGTAACAGTGGCAGTAGGAGCAGTAGGAGCCGTACTGGTAGTAGTAGCAGCAGTAGTAGTAGAAGTAGTAGTAGTCGTAGCAAGATCAGATGCCCAAGTAGCAGTTATAGCTATAGGAATAGCACTAGCAGTAGTAGTAGGAGAAGCCAGATCAGTAGTATGAGTAGGAGTAGTAGTAGGAGTAGTAGTAGAAATAATTGTTGTAGCAGTAGTAGTACGAGTAGTTGTAGTAGTGTAGTAGTAATAACGGCAGTAGTAGCTGTAGTTATAGCAGTAGTGGTTGTTGAAGCAGTAATAGTAGCAACAGAAGAAGCAGTAGTAGTAGTAGTAGTAGTTGTAGCAGTAGCAGTAGTAATAGTAGTAGTAGTAATAGTACTAGTAGCAGCAATATTAGTAGTAGTAGTAGTTGAAGTAGTGGGAATAGTAGTGTTGGTGGTGGTAGTTGTAGGAGTAGTAGTAGTGTTAGTATTAGTAGTATTAGTACCAGTAGTAGCAGTTGTAGTAGTAGTAGTAGTAGTAGTAGTAGTAGTAGTAGTAGTAGTAGAGGTAGTAGCAGTTGTAGTTGGACTAGAAGTTGTAGAAGTAGTAGCCGTGGTAATAGTATGAGTTGGTGTGGGAGTCGTAGTAGGAGTAGTAGTAGTTGGAGTATGGGCAATAGTAGCTGTAGGAGTAGCAGTAGCTGTCGTAGTTGGAGTAGGAGTGGCCGTAGTAGTTGTTGTAGGAGTAATAGGAGTAGTAGTAGTAGTAGTAGGAGTAGGAGAAGGAATAATAGTAGTAGTAGTAGTAGTAGTTGCAGTGGCATCATCTATAGTTTAGTAGTCCTAGTAGAAGTATTCGTAGTAGCTGTAGCAGTAGCAATAGCAGTAGTTAATGGACTAGTTGTTCTTGTTGTAGTAGTAGGTGGAGTAGTAGTAGGAGCAGTCATAGTAGCAATAGTAGTAGTTGTAAGAGTAGTAGTAGTACTAGTAATAGTAGTTGTAGTTGTTGTGTAGTAGTAGTAGCAGTAGTAGTAGTAGTAGTGGTAGTGGCAGTAGGAGCAATATTTGCAGTAGTAGTAGTTGTAGCAGGAGTAGTAGTAATAGTAGTAGTAGGAGGAGCAACAACAGTGGCGGCGGCAATAGCAGTAGCAGTAGTAGTTGGTTTAGTATTGGCAGCAGTAGTAGTAGCAATAGTAGTAGTAGTTGGAGTGTATGGAGTAGTAGTATTAGTACGAGTAGTAGTAGTAGTGGTAGTAGTAGTAAGAATAGTAGTACTAGGAGTAGTTATAATCATAGCAGTAGTAGCAGCAGTAGTAGTAGTCATAGTAGAAGTAGCAACAATAGTAGTAGTGGTAGTAGTAGTTAGATTGTAGTAGTAGTAGTAGGAGGAGGAGTTGTAGTTGCTGATGTTGTAGGAGTGTTAGGATTAGTAGCTGATCATAGAACTTTTAGGAGTGTTTGGAGTAGTAGTAGCAGTAGGAGGAGTAGTAGTAGTAGAAGGTGGAGTGTTTGTATTAATAGTAGTAGTAGTAGTAATGTTAGTATTTGTAGTAATAATAGTTGGTGGTGTAGTAGTAGCAATTGTACTAGTAGTAGAAGTAGTACTAGTAGTAGTAGTAGTACTTGCAGTAGTTGTTATTGTTGTAGTTGTAGTAGTGGTAGCAGTAGTAGCAGTAGTAAAAGTAGTAGTAATAGGAGTTCCTGTAGGAGTAGTGGTAGGTATAGTAGTAGTTGGAGTAGGTGTAGTGGTAGTTGGAGTAGTAGAATAAGCAGTAGTTATAGTACGAGTAGTAGTAGCAGCAGCAGTAGGAGTAGTAGGAGTAGCAGTAGTGGCAGTAGTAGTAGGAGTAGGAGCAGTAGTAGTAGTATTAGTAGTAGTAGTAGAAGTAGTAGTAGTAGTAGAAGAAGAAGTAGTAGTGGTAGTAGTAGTAGTAGTAGTAATAGTAGTAGTAGTAGTAGTTGTAGTAGTTGTGTTGGTATTAGTTCGAGTAGTGACAGTAGTAGTTGGAGTTGTAATAGTAGCAATTGCACCAGTAGTTGAAGTAGTACTAGTACTAGTAGTAGTAGTAGCAGCAGCAGTAGAAGTAGTGGTAGTAGTAGTTGTTGTTGTAACTGTAGTAGCTATACTAGTAGTAGCAGTAGTTGCGATTGGAGTTTGAATATGGGTTAGTAGTAGGAGTTGTAGTAGTTAGAGTATGGGTAGTAGTAGTAGCAGGAGTAGTAGTAGCAGTAGGATTTGGAGTAGGGGTAGTAATAGGAGTAGTAGTAGTATTATTCATATTAGTAGTAGTAGTAGTAGTAATAGTTGTACTAGTAGTAGTAACAGTAGTAGTAGTAGTGGTAATACAAATAGTAGTAGTGGAAGTAGTAGGAGCAACAGCAGCAGCAATAGTTGTTGTAGTAATAGTAGTAGTAGAAGTCGGGGTAGTAGTAACAATAATGTTAGGAGTAGGAGTAGTAGGGGTAGTAGTAGTAGGGTTAGTGTGAGTAGTAGTACTACCTACAGTAGGAGTCGCAGTTGTAGTAGTAGTAGAAGTCGGGGTAGTAGTAACAGTAGTAATAGGAGGAGTAGTAGTAGGAGTAGTAGTAGTAGTAGGGTTACTATGAGTAGTAGCAGTACCTATAGTAGGAGTAACAGTTGTAGCAATTGCAGTGTTAGTAGAAGTAGTAGTAGTATTAGTATTAGTATTATTAGTAGTAATAGAAGAAGTTGTAGTAGTAGTAGTAGGAGCAGCTGCAACAACAACAGTAGTAGTTATAATAGTAGTAGTATAAGTCGTAATAGTAGTAGTAGAAGTCGGGGTAGTAGTAACAGTAGTATTAGTAGTTGTTGTTATTGTCAGACTAGTAGTAGGAGTAGTTGTTGTATTAGTTGTAGTAGTAGTAGTAGTAGTAGTAGGAGTTGTTGTAATAGTAGCTATGGTAGTAGGAGGAGTTGGAATTGGTGTAGTAATAGTTGTAGTAGTAGTTGGAGCGGGGGCAGTAGTAAGAGTAGAAGTTGGAGTTGGAGTAGGTGTCATATTCGCTGTAGAAGTAGTAGTAGTAGTAGTAGGAGTAGTAGAAGTAGCAGCAGTAGGAGTAGGAGT
The DNA here is from genome assembly GCA_005019695.1 of Trichopus zeylanicus subsp. travancoricus. Lineage (NCBI taxonomy): Eukaryota > Viridiplantae > Streptophyta > Magnoliopsida > Dioscoreales > Dioscoreaceae > Trichopus > Trichopus zeylanicus. The sequence goes on along the minus strand of RXID01001386.1, from coordinate 27,628 downwards.
ACAAATTGTATTAGTAGTAGTAGTAGTAATAGTAGTAGTAGTAGAAGTATTAGTAATAGTAGTAGTAGCAGCAGCAGTTGTAGAAGTAGTCGTAGTAGTAGTTGCAGTAGTGGAAGGAGTAGTAGTAGCAGTTTTACTACTTGTAATGTAGTATTAGTCTTAGTAGCAGCAGCAGCAGCAGTAGTAATAGCTGTAAAAGGAGTAGTAGTAGTAGTGGTAGCAGAAGTATTAGTTGGAGTAGTAGAATTAGTAATAGTAGTTTTTGTAGTAGCAATAGCAGTTGTTTGGGGTAGTAGTATTAGTACAAGAAGTAGTAGTAGTAGTAATTGTAAGAGCAGTAGCTGTAGTAAGAGTAGTCAAAATAGTAGTAGTAGTAGGAGTAGTAGTAGTAGTTGTCATATTAGTAGTCGTAGATGTCGTAGGAGTGCCAGGAGTTGTAGTAGGAGTAGGAGTAGTAAAAGTAGTTGTAGTAGAAGTAGTAGGAGTGTTAGTATTAGTAATAGTACTACTAGTAGTAGTCGTAGTGTTGGTATTAGTAGTAGTAGTAGTAGTAGGAGTCGGAGGAGGAGGAGGAGGAGGAGTAGTAGTAGTAGTCGAAGTAATAGTAGCTGTGGTAGTAGGAGGAGTTGGAGTAGGAGTAGTAATAGGTGCAGTAGTTGTTGGAGTGGGGGCATTCGTAGTAGTAGCTGTAGTAGCAGTAGTAGTTGGAGTAGGTGTCATAGAAGCTATAGTAGTAGTAGGAGGAGTGGTAGAAGTAGGAGTAATAGGAGTAGGAGTGCGAATAGTAGTAGTTGTTGTAGTAGTAATAGTAGTTGTTGTTGTAGCAGTAGTAGTAGTGGTAATAGTAGTAGGAGCAACAACAGTAGTAAAAGAAGAAGTAGTAGTAGTAGTAGTAGTAGCTGTTGCGGTTGTTGCAATAATAGTAGTATTAGTAGTAGTAGATGATGTTGTTGTTGTTGCAATAGTAGTAGTAGTAGGAGTGTTTTGGGAAGTAGTATTAGTACAAGTAGTAGTAGTAGTAGTAGTAGTAGTAGTCGGAGCAACAGTAGCAATTAGAGTAGTTATAATAGTAGTAGTAATAGCAAAAGTAGCAGTAGTAGTTGTATTAGTAGTAGTAGATTGGAGTAGTAGTCGTAGAAGTTGTAGGAGTGCCAGGAGTAGTAATAGTAGTAGTAGTAGTAGTAGTAGTAGGAGTAGTAGCGGTGGTGGTGGTGGTGGTAATAGCAGCAGTAGTAGTAGCAATAATAGCAGTTGGAGTTGGAGTAAGAGTGGTAGTTGCTGTTATAGTAGTAGTAGTAGCAGCTATAATATGTGTAGGAATAGGAGTAGTTGTAGGAGTCTGTGTACCAATAGGAGCAGTAGTAGTAGTAGTAGTAGTACGAGTAGGAGTAGTAAATGGAGTAGTATAGAATGAGTAGTAATAGGAGTAGTAGTAGTTGCAATTCTACTGGTTGTAGAAGTAGTACTAGTAGTTGCTTTTGTTGTTATATTGGTGGTGGTGGTGGTGGTGGTAGTAGTAGTAGTATTAGTAGTAGTAGTAGTAGTAGGAGTGGTAGAAACTGTAAGAGTTGGTGTGGGCGTAGTAGTAGTAGAAGTAGTAGTACTAGTAATATTAGTAGTAGTAGTAGTTGTTGTTGTTGTAGTAGTAGTATAAGTCATAGTAGCTGTAAAAGTAGTAAAACGAGTAGTCGTAGGAGTAGTTGTTGTTGTTGTAGTAGTAGTTGTTGTAGTAGTAGCCGTTGTAGTCGCAGCAGTAGTAGTAAGAATAGCTGTTAAAGTAGCAGTCGGAGTTGTAGTAGTAGCAGCAACATCAGTTGCAGTAGTAGTATTGGTAGTAGTAGTAGTATTACAATTTGCTACAGCAGTAGCAGTAGTAGTAGCAATAGTGGCCGTAGTAGTTGTGGTTGTACTAGTAGAAGAAATAGTAGCAACATTAGTAGCAGTAGTAGGAGCAGTAGTACTAGTAGTAGGGGAAGTAGTAGGAGCAGTAGCAGTAGTAGCAGTAACAATAAGAGTTGTAGTAGCAGCAGTAGTAGTAGTTGTAGTAGTAGTACAAATAGTAATAGTAGTAGTAGTAGTGCAGTAGTAGCCGCAGCAGCAGTTGCAGTAGTTGTAGCAGTTGAAGTTGTTGTAGCACTAATAGTAGCAGCTGTAGTAGTAGTCATAGTGGTAGTAGTAGCACTGTAGTAGTAATAGTGCAAGTAGTAGTAGTACTAGTAGTAGTTGTCGTAGCAGTAGTAGTAGCAGCAGAAGTAGTAGTAACAGTAGTAGTAGCGGTAGTAGCAATAGTAGTAGCAACAATAGCAGCAATAGCAGCAGCCACAGTAGTAGTAGCAGCGGTTGCAATAGAAGCAGTAGTACTAGTAGTAGTCGTAGTAGTAATAGTAGGATCCATACTAGCAATAGTAGCTGTAGCTGTAGTAGTAGCAGTAGTAGAAGTAGCGGGAGCAATAGGGCCAGAGGTAGTAGTAGCAGTGGTCGCAGTTGGAATAGTAGTAGCAATAGTAGCAGGGGAAGCAGGATCAATAGTAGTAGTAGAAATTATAGCAGCAGCAGTATGAGCCGTACTAGCAACAACAACAACAACAGTAGTAGTAATGGTTGTGGTAGTAGTAGTAGTAGCAGTACTAGTTGTATTAGTGGTTGTAGTAGTAGTTATTGTACTAGTAGCATTAGTAGTAGTAGTAGTAGTAGTAGTAGTAGTAGCAGCAGTAGTAGCAGTAATAGTTGTAATAGTGGTTGTAGTAGCAGTTATTATACTAGTACCAATAGCAGTAGTAGTAGTAGGGGTTGGAGTATGAGTGGTAGTAGGGGTAGTAGCAAATGTAGTAGTGGTAGCAGTAGTAGTAGTAGCAGTAGTGGTAGTAGTAGTAGTTGGACTAGGGGTATTAGTAGTAGCAGGAGTAGTAGTTGCAATGAGAGTTGGTTTAGGAGTAGTAATAGCCATAGTACTGGTAGTAGGAGTATTAGTAGTCGCGGTACTATAAGTAGGAGTAAGAATAGCAGTAGTTGTTGTAGCATTATTAGTAGTAGCCGTAGTAGTGTTAGTTGGGGCACCAGTAGGAGAGGAAGTAGTAGTAGCTGTAGCAGTAGCCATTGTAGCAGCAGTTGTCTCACTCGTTGAAGTAGTAGTAGTTGTAGTAGAACTAGCAACAATCGCAGTAGTAGCAGCAGCAGCAGTAGTAGTAGGAGTAGTTGTTGTAGTAATAGTGGTTGTAGTAGTAGTAGGTGTAGGAGTAGCAGTAGGAGTGCTATTTGTAGTAGTAGTAGTAGTAGTAGTAGTAGTAGTAGTAGTAGTAGTAGTAACAATAGTAGCAGTAGCAGTAGTAGTAGTAATAGTAGTAGTAGTTATAGCAATAGTAGTAGTAGTAGTATTAGTAGTAGGAATAATAGTAGTAGTTGTAGGAGTTGGATTTGGAGTAGTAGTTGTAGTATTTGTAGGAGTTGTAGTAGTTGTAGGAGTTGTAGTAGGAGTTGGAATAGGACTAGTAGTAGTAGTCATACCTGTAGGTGTTGGAGTAGTAGTTGCTGTAGGAGTTGGTGTAGGAGGAGTAGTAGTAGCAGCAGCAACAACATTAGTAGTAGCAGTAATATTTGTAGTAGTAGTAGTAAAAGTAGACGCAGAAGTAGTAGTAGTTGTAGCAGCAGCTGCCAGAGTAGTACTACTAGTAGTAGTAGAAGAAGTCATCGTAGAGCTACTACTACTACTACTGCTCCTACAACTGTTATGACTGCTACTATTACTATTGCTACAACTGCTATAACTATTGCTACTGCTAGTACTACCACTACTACTACTACTGCTACTACTACTACTACTACCACTACTACTACTACTACTACCGCTATAACAACTACTACTGCTGCTACAACTACTACTACCACAACAACTACTATAGCTACTACTACTGCTACTACTACTGCTAATGCGGCTTCTACTACTACTGCTACTGCTACTATTGCTTCCACTATTATTACTACTACTGCTACTACTACTATTGCTACTACGGCTATGACTGATACAACTACTACTCTTGCTGCTACGGTTGCTACTGCTACTATTACTACCACTACTACGACTGCTTCTGCTGCTACTACTACTGCAGCTATTACTGCTACTACTACTACTACGACTAGTGCTACTACTATCTCTGCGACAGCTGCTACAACTTCTACTACGACTACTACTAATACTACTACAGCTATTACTAATTCTGCTAATACTACTGCTACTATGACTACTACTACTACTACCACCACTACTGCTACTACTGACACTACTACTTCCGCTAGTACTACTACTCCTACTACCACTGCTATAGCTGCCACTATTACTATTACTATTGCTGCTACTACAACTACTGTGGCTGCTCCAACTGCTACTACTATTACTACTAGTATTACTACTGCTGTAGCTACTACTATTGCTAGTCCTATTGCTACTGCTACGACTATTGCTCCTACGGCAGCAACTACTATTTCGGCTACTACTACTGCTACTACTATTGTTGTTGCTAGTACTACTACTACTACTATTGGTACTACTACTACTACTATTGGTTCTACTACTACTGCTGCTACTAGTACTACTCCTACTACTACTAAAGCTGATGCTGCTCCTAGAACTACTGCTACTACTACCACTGCTACCACTACTAGTACGACAACTACTACTATTGCTACTGCTAATGCTACTGCTACTACTACTACTACTGCCACTAGTACCACAAGTACTGCCATTGCTACTACTATTACCACTTCTACTACTACTACTGCTGCTTCTATTGCTACTACGGCTACTACTACTACTGCTTCTGCTGCTATTACGCCTACTACTACTACTACAGCAACTAGTACTACTACTACTACTGCTATTACTACTGTCGCTATTACTAATACTACAATTACTACAGCTGCTAATACTACTACTACTACTTCTATTACTACTAATACTACAGCTCCTTTTACTACTACTACCATTGCTGCTGCTACTACTACTACCACAACTATTACAACTACTTCCCCTAGTTCTACTACTTCTGTAACTACTTCTGCTACCGCTACTACTACTGTTACTGCCACCATGACCACTACTACTGCTATTAGTGCTACTACTAGTACTTCCACTACTCCTATTACTGCTACTGCTGCGACTACTACTATTGCTACTACCAAGACAACTAATACAACAATGACAACAACAACTACTACTACTATAACTACTGCTATTACCACTGCTACTACACCTACTACTATAACTATTGGTACTATTGCTTTTGCTTCTACAACAACAACAACAACAACAACTACTACTACTATTACTACTACTACTACAACTGCTGCTACTACTACTATAACTACTATGACCACTACAACTACTACAACCACTACTATTGCTACAACAATAACTATAACAACCACTTCAATCGTTGCTGGAGCAACAACAAAAAGTACCACTATACCACTATTGTTGCTACTACTACAACTCCTAGTACTCATACTCTTACTATTACTTCTCTTACTACTACTACTACAATAGCTACTACTATAGCTACTACTACTGCTACTACTACATCTTCTACTACTACTACTACAACTACTACAACTGCGACTACCACTACTGCTACCACAGCTCTACTGCTATTAGTACTACTTCTACAACTACTACTACTTCTACTGCTGCTCTACTGCTACTACTATTATGGCTACTACTGCTACTACTACAATAATAACTACTGCTAGTACAACTACTAATACTACTACTACTCCTACTTCTGCTACGACAACTTCTAGTACAATTACTACTGCTACTATAACAAAAACTATAGTAACTACTACTACATTTAATAGTACTAGTACAACTATTACTACTACATCTACTTATACTGTCGCTACTGCTACTACTACTGCTACTACCATAACTACTACTTTTGCTAATATTACTTCTACTACTACTTCTACCACTTCGCTTACTACTATTACTACTACTACTACTACTACCACTACAACTGCTACTACTGGTGCTATTGCTACTACTACAATTAGTACTACTACTACTATTGTCACTACAACTACTATTGCCACTAATACTACTACTACTATTACTGCGTCTAATGCTACTACTGCTACTTCTACTACTACTACTACAACAACAACAACAACAACAACAACTACTACTACTACAACTAATTCTATTATAACTGCTACTTCAATTACTGCAACTACTACTATTGCAACTACTAGTATTACTGCTACAACTACTACTACTGCTCGCACCACCACTACTACTAATACTACAACTGCTATTATGACTATTGCCACTACTACTACTCTATTTCTCCTCCTACTATTACTATTGCTATTATTATAATTACAACTACTTCTACTACTACAACTACTGCTACTACTACTATTACTACTACTACTATACTTCTCACACCACTACAACTACTTCTACTACTATTGTAACAACTACTACTACCACAGCTAATACTGCAACTATAACTACTACTTCTGCCACTACTTCTACTACTACTATTTCTCCTACTACTACTACTACCACAACTACTATTGGTAATAATACTACTACTACTGTGACTACTACAGTTGCTACAACTATTACTACTACTACTACTACTACTACTACTACTACTACTACTACTACTACTACTACTACTACTACGACGACGACTACTACGACGACTACGATGACTACGACGACGACTACGACGACGACTACTATGACTACGACGACTACTACTATGACTACGACGACTACTACTACTACTACTACTACTACTACTACTACTACTACTACTACTACTACTGTGATTACTACAACGACCACTCCTCCTACTATAGTTACTACTTCTACTACAACAACTACTGGTACTACTACTACTACTATAACTACAACTATAGCTACTACTACTACTTTTACTACTACGACTATAACTATTACTACTACAGCTACTTATACTGTCACAACTGCTACTACTACTGCTACTACTACAACTGCTACTACTGTTGCTACTACTACTATCGCTACTACTGCTACTATTGCTACTACTGCTACTACCACTACTTTAGCTACTACTGCTGCTGCTACTACTACTACCACCAAAACTACTACTTCAGCTAATAGTGCTTCTACTACTTTTACTAGTAGTAGGGGCAATAGTAGTCATAGTAGAAGTAGAAGCAGCGGTAGTAACAACAGTGATAGTACTAGTAGTATAATAGATGTAGTAGTAGCAGCAGCAGTAGTAACAGTATTAGTAGTTGTAGCATTAGCTATAGCAGATGTAGCGATAGCAACAATGGTAGTAGCAGTAGCAGCAGTAGTAGTAGTAGTACTAGTAGGAATCAGAGTAGTAGTAGCAATAGTAGGAGTCAGAGTAGTAGTTGTAGTAGCAGGATGAGGAGTAGGAGTAGAACTAGTAGTAGTGACGGTAATACTAGTAGTAATAATAGCAATAGTAATAGTAGTGGTAGTAATTATACTAGTAACAGTAGTAATATTACTAGTAGTAGCAATAGTAGTAGTAGCAGAAGTAGTGGCGGTAGTAATAATAGTGGTAATAATTATCCAGGTAATAGTAGTAGTAGTAGCAAAAATTGCAGTAGTTGTTGGTGTGGTAGTCATAGTATTGGTAGGAATAGTAGAAGTATTAGTAGTAATAGTAGCAATTGTAGTACGAGTATTAGCGGCAACAACAACAGTAGTCATAGTAGAAGTAGTAGTATTAGTTGTAGTAGTAGTAGGGGTAATAGTAATCGTAGTAGAAGTAGGAGCAACGGTACTAATAGCAGCAGTAGTACTTATTGTGGTAGTAGTAATAGAAGTAGTAGTAGTAGTAGTAGTAGTATCAACTACATTAGAAGCAGTGGCAACAACAATGGTAGTATTAGTAGTAGTACTAGTACTAGTAGGAGTTAGAGTAGCAGTAGCAGTAGTAGGAGTTAGAGTGGCAGTTGTAATAGTAGGATCAAGAGTAGGAGTAGAAGTAGTAGTAGTAGCGAGAATAGTAGTTGTAATAGTAACAGTACTAGTAGTGGCAGACGTAGTAGCAACAGTAATAGTAGGGCAGGAATTATATAGGTAATAGTAGCAGTAGTAGTTGAAATAGTAGTAGTAGTTGTTGTGGTAGTCATAGTAGTAGTAGTAGGAGTTGGAGCAGAAGTAGTAGTATGAGTTATAGTAGAAGTAGTGGTAAGAGTGCCAGTAGTAGTACTACGAATATGAGTATGAGTGGTACTAGGAGTGGTAGTATTAGTAGTAGTAGCAATAGCAGTAGTCATAGTAGGTATAGTAGCAGTTGTACTAATAACGGTAGTAGTAGTAGTAGTAGTAGCAGCAATTGTCGTAGTTGTGGTAGTAGTAGTAGGAGTAGCAGTATCAATAGTAGTAGTAGTAGATGTAGTAGTAGCTGTAGTGTTAGTAGTATAAGTAGTGTTAGTAATAGTCATTGTAGTAGTAGTATTAGTAGTGTTAATAGTAGCAGTAGTTGCAGTAGTAGTAGTTGTAGAAATAGTTGTAGTAGTAGTAGAAGTAGTGGTAGTGGTAGTAGTAGTAGTTGTCGCAGTAGTATCAATAGTAGTAGTAGTAGCAGTAGTAGTGGTAACAATAATAGCAACAGTAGTAGTAGAAGTAGTAGTATTAGTAGAAGCAGTAAAAGTAGTAGTAGTAGTAGTAATAGTAGTAGTGGTAGTAATAGTAGTTGTGGTAACAATACTAGTTGCAGTAGCAGTAGGAGTAGTAGTAGTTCTAGTAGTGGAAGAAGTAGCAATAGGAATAGCGAAAGCAGTAGCAGTAGCAGCAGTAGTAGTAGTAGCAGTAGCACTAGCTGTAATAGTCATAGTTGTGGTAATATTAGCAGTAGTAATAGCTTCAATAGCAATAGTAGCAGTAGTAGTTGTTGTGGTCATAGTAGTAGCAGTAGTAGTAGAAGTAATAGTAGTAGTAATAGTAGTAGTTGTTGGAATACTAGTAGTTATAGTAGTAGTGTAGCAGTTGTAGCAATGGTAGTAGTTGAGGTAGTAGCAGTAGTGGTAGTAGTAGTATTCATAGTAGTAGTCATAGTGGCTGTAGTAGCAGCAGTAGTAGTAGTGTTGTTAGTGGTGGTAGTAGCAGTAGAAGTCGTAGCCATAGTCATAGTAGAAGTTGTAGTAGTAGTAGTAGTAGTAGTAGTAGTAGTATTAGTACTAGTAGTCGTAATAGCAGCAGCAGCTATAGTAGTTGTAATATTAGTAGCAGTAGTAGTAGTTATAGTAGTAATACTTGTAGCAGGAATTATTGTAGGATTAGTTTTAGTAGTGGTTGTTTGAGTGGCAGTAGTAGTAGTAGTAGTAGCAGCAGCAGCAGCAGTAGTAGTAATAGTTTCAGTAGTAGTAGTAGGAGGAGAAGTAGTAGTAGTACTAGTTGTAGTCATAGTAGAAGTAGTAGTAGTAGTAATAATAGTAGTAATAGTAGTAGAAGTTGAAGTCATAGCAGAAGTAGTTGCAACAGTTGTAATAGTAGTAGGAGTGGTAGAAGTAGCTGGACGAGTGGAAGTAGTAGTAGTAGGAGTAGTAGTAGTAGTTGGTGTAGTAGGAGTAGTCATAATAGTAGTAGTATTAGTAGGAGTAGCAGTAGTAGCAGTTAGAGTAGTAGTAATATTATTTGGTATAGTAGTAGCTGTATTGTTAGTAATAATAATTGTAATTGTAGGAGTAGTAGGGTACTAGGTGAAATTGTTTTAGTAGTATTGTAATAGTACCAACAATTGTAATGGGAGTAGTTGTAGGGCTGGTAATAGTAGTGGCCATAGTAGCAGTTATAGCAAGATAACCTGTAGTTGTAGTAGTAGTAATGGTAGCTGTAGTAGCAGTAGTAGTAGTAGTAGTGGTGGTCATAGTAGTAGTAGTAGTAGTAGTAGCAGCAGTGATAGTAGTAGTAGAAGCAGCAGCAGTAGTAGTTGCAGTAGTAGTAGTAGCAGTAGTAGAACTAGTAGCAGCTGCAACCATAGCAGTTGTAGTAGTAGTAGTGTTAGTTATAGTAGTAGTTGTAATAATAGTAGTACTACTAGTTGAAGTAGTAGTAGAAGTAGTAGTAGTAGTTGTTGTAATAGTAGTAGTAATAGTTGCATTAGTAGCAGTCATAGTAGTAGTAGAAGTAGTTGGTGAAAAGGTAGTTTGGGGGTAGGAGTAGGTGTAGCAGTAGTAGTTGAGGGGGTAGGAGTAAGAGGAGTAGTAGTAGTAGTTGTTGTTGTTGTTGTAGTAGTAGTAGTAGTATTGGTAGCAATAGTAGTAGTAGTAGTAGGAGTAGGAGTAGGAGTAGTTGTAGCAGTCACAGTAGTTGGAGATAGTAGTTGTAGTAGTAGGAGTAGTGGTAGCAGTAGTAGTAGTGGGAGTAGGAGTAGGAAAGTAGTACTTGTAGCAGTAGTTGTAGCAACTACAATTGTAGTAGTTGCGGTAGTAGTAGAAGTAGTAGTTGTAGTAGTAGTAGCAGTAACAGTCGTACTTGGAGCTATAGTACTTATAGTTCTAGTAGTAGCTGTAGTAGTTAGAGTACTACTAGGAGTTGGAATAGGAGAAGTAGTACGAGTTGTGGTAGTAGTAGTACTTGCAGTAGAAGTAGTGGGAGTAGTAGCAATAGAATTAGCAGTAGTAGTACCCGTAGTAGATGTAGCAGTAGGAGCAGTTGTCGTAGTAGTAGTTGTAGCAGTAGTTGTAGTAGTGGTGATAGTAGTAGTAGTAGTAGTCGTAGCAGTAGTAGTGGAAGAAGTAGTAGTAGCGATAGTAGTAGTAGTTGTACTATTAGTAGTAGTAATAGTAGTTATAGTAGAAGTTGCAGTAGGAGGAGTAGTAGTAGTAGGAGTACTTGGAGTAGTAGCAGTTACAGAAGTAGTAATAGTAGCAGCAATAGTAGTATTAGTAGCTATCGTAGTAATAATAATAGTAGTAGTAATAATTATGGTCGTAGTAGGAGTAGTAGTGGTAGTACTTGTAGTAGTGGTAGTATTAGTTGTTGTAGTAGTAGTTGTTGTAGTAGTAGTAGTAGTAGCAACAACAACTGTAGTAGTCATTGTAGTACTAGTCATAGTAGAAGTAGTAGCTGAAGTAGTAGTGGTATTAGTTATAGTAGCAGTAGTAGAAGTAGTAGTAGTAGCAGTAGCAGCAATAGTAGTAGTAGGGGGAGGAGGAGGTGGAGGAGGAGTAACAGCTGTAGCTGCAGAAGTAGTAGTAGTTGTTGTAGTAGTAGTAGTGGTAGTAGAAGTAGTGGCAGAAGCAGTAGTAGTAGCAGTAGTAGTAGCAGTAGTAGCAGTAGCAGTAATAGTAGTAGTACTAGTAGTGGTGGTGGTAATAGTAGTAGTAGGTTTACTAGTAGTAGTCATAGTAGTAGGAGTAGCAGTAGTAATAGTAGTGGTAGTAGAAGTTATACTTGTAGTAGTTGCGGTAATAGTAATAGTACTAGGAGTAGTAGTAGAGCTGGAATAGTAGAAGTAGTAGAAGTAGGAGTAGTAGTAGTGGAAGTTGTAGTAGTAGTAGGAGTAGTAGTAGTTGTAGTAGTAGTTGACGGAGTTGCGGCAGTAGTAGCCAATATAGTAGTAGTAGTAGTAGTAGTTGCAATAGTAGTAGTAGTTGTTGTTGTTGTAGCAGCAGCAGTAGTAGGAGTAGTAGGAGTGGGAGGAGTAGCAGCAATAGTAGGAGTAGTACTTGTTGTAATAGTAATTATTGTAGTAGTAGTAGTAGTAGTAGTAGTAGTATGAGTTGTAGATGTAGTAGTAGTAGCGTTAGAAGTGGTAGTAGTAGGCATGTTTGGAGTAGTAGCAGTAGTTGTAGTTGTAGTAGTAGCAATAGTAGTAGCAGCAGCAGTAGTCACAGTAGTAGTAGTACTAAATGTAATATTCAGAGTTGCAGTAGTAGTAGTCGTCATAGTTGTAGTCGTTGATGTAGTAGTAGTAGTTGTTGTTGTAGTAAAAGTAGTAGGAACAGTAGTATTAGTAGCCGTAGTAGTGGTAGTAGAAGTAGAATAAGTAGTAGTAGTACTAGTAGCAGTAGCAGTAGTGGTGGTGGTAGTAGTAGTAGAAGTAGGGGTAGGAGTAGTAGTCTGAATTGGTGCCAGAGACTGTGTAGTAGTAGAAGTAGTAGTAGTAGTAGCAGTAGGAGTAGCAGTAGCTGTAGTAGAATTAATTGTAGTAGCAGTATTAGTAGTATTAGGAGGAGTAGTAGTAGTAGTGGTGGGAGTTGTAGTAGTAGTAGAAGCAATATTAGTAGCAGTAGTAGTAATAGTATTAGTAGTAGTAGTAGTAGTAGTAACAGTAGCATTAGGAGTAGTAGTTGTAATAGTGGTTGTAGTCGTAGTAGTTGTAGCCGTAGCAGTAGTAGCAGTAGTAGTAGTTGTTGTTGTTGTTAAAGTAATAGTAGCAATAGTAGTCATAGTTGTAGTAGAAGTTATAGTAGTAGTGATAGTAGTAGTAGTAGTAATAGTAGAAGTAGCAGTAACAATATTAGTAATAGTAATAGTCATTATTGGTATTATTGTTATTATATTGTAGTAGTAGAAGGTGTAGTAGTAGAAGTAGTAGTTGAAGTAGTACTTGTAATAGTACTAGCAGTAGTAGTTCTTGTTGTTGTAGTAGGAGTAGCAACAATAGCAGTAGTTGTAGTAGTAGTAGTAGTAGCAATTGTAGAAGTTGTAGAAGTAATAGTAGTGATAGTAGAAGCAGTAATAGTAGTAGCAGTAGTAGGAGAAGTTATAGTAGCAGTAGTACCAATAGTAGTAATAGTAATAGTAGTAGCAGATGTTATAGAAGTAGCAGTAGCAGTATTGGAGGAAGCATACCATTCGTAGTAGCAATAGTAGTAATAGTACCTAAAGTTGCAATAGTTTTAGTAGAAGTAGTAGAGGCAGCTATAGTAGCATTTGACGTAGTAGTTGCAGTAGTAGCAACAACTCTAGTAGTAGTTGTTGTAGTAGTAGCTGTAGTAGAAGCAGCAGTAGTATTAGTAGTAGTAGTTGCATTAATAGTAGTAGTAGTAGCAGCAGCAGTAGTGGTAGTAGTTGTAGTAGAAGTAATAATAGAAATTGTAGCAGCCATAGTAGTAGTAGTAGTTGCAATAGTAGTAGTAGTGTTAGTGTTAGTAGTAGTAGTATTATTATTAGCAGCAGTAGCAACAGTATGAGTAGTAGTAGTTGTAGTAGTAGTGGCGGTAGTAGTGTTAGTAGTAGTAGTAGTATTAGGAGTAGTAGCTGCAACAACAACAAATGTTGTAGAACTATTAGAAGTAGCGGTCGTAATAGTAATTGTGGTAATAGTGTTAGTCATCGTCGTAGTAGTAGTAGTAGTAGTGGTGGTGGTGGTGGTGCTAGTAGTAGTACTAGGAGTAATAGCAGCAGTAGTAGTAGTAGTAGTAGAAGAAGAAATAGTAAGAGCAGTAGTAGTAGCAGTAGTAGTTGTAGAACAAGTTGTAGCAGTAATAGCATTACACTATTAGCTGCCGGAGAAGAAGTAGTAGTAGCAACAGTTGTAGTAGTTGTAGTACTACTAGTAGTAGCAGTAATAGTAGTAGTTGTAGTAGTAGTTGTACGATTAGAAGTGGTAGGAGAAGTAATAGTAGTAGCTGAAGTATTAGTAGTAGTAGTTGCAGTAGTTGTAGCAGTAGTGGTAGTAATAGTGGTACCACTACGAGAAGTAGTATTATTTGCTGTAGCGATAGTAGTAGTCATAGTAGTAGTTGTTGTAGTTGTAGCAGCAGTAGTAGTAGTTGTAGTTGTAGTTTTCATAGTTGTAGCAGAAGTAGTTGGAGTTGTAGTGGTAGTTGTAGTTGCAGTAGTAGTCGTAGTAGTCGCAATAGTAGCAGTAGCAGTAATAGTAGCAATAGTAGTAGTAGTAGGAGTTGCAATAGTAGCAGTTATGCTCATAGGAGTAGTAGCAGCCATAGTAGCAGAAGTAGTAGTCATACTAGTAGTAGCAGTAGCAGAAGAAGTAGCCGCAATAGTAGTAGTAGTAGTTGTTGAAGTAGTAGTAGTATTAGTAGTAGTAGCCGCAACAGGAGTAGTAGTAGTCGAAGTAGTAATCGTAGTAGCAAAAGCGAATGTAGTAGTAGTAATTTTAGTAGAAGTAGTGGTAGAAGTAGTAGTAGTAGTAATAGTAGCAACAGCAGTAGTAGTACTGGTAATAGAAGTATGAGTAGTAAAAGTAGTAGTAGCAGCCATAGTAGTAGTGTTAGGAGCAGTTATTATAGTCTAGTAGTAGTAGGAGTAATAACAGTAGTAGCAGTTGTAGGAGTAGTAGTACCATTAGAAGTAGCAATAGTAGTAGTAGTAGGTGTTGTAGTAACAGTAGCAGTAGTAGTAGTAGCAGCAACAACTATAGTAGTAGTAGAAGTAGTAGTTGTAGTAATAGTTTTAGAAATAGCAGCAGTAGTAGTCGAAGTAGCAGCGGTAGTACTTGTAGTAATAGTAGTTGTAGTGGAAGTAGTAGGAATAGTAGGAGTAGTAGGAGGAGGAGGAGTAGGAGTAGTAGTAGTAGTAGTAGTAGTAGCCGTAATAGTAGCAGAAGTTGTAGTAGTTGTCGCAATAGCAATATTAGTAGTAGGAGTAGTAGTAGTAGTAGTTGCAGTTGTAGTAGTATTTGCAGTAGTAGCAGGAGTAGAAGTTGGAGTAGCAGTAGTAGTAATAGTGTTAGTAAGAGTAGTTGTAGTGGCAGTAGTAGGAGTAGGCGTAGTATTAGCATTAGTAGCAGTTGTAGTAGCAGTAGGAGAAGCAGCAATAGTTGTAGCAATAATAGTAGCAGTAATTGTTGCAGTAATAGTAGTAGTAGTAGCAGCAGCAGCAGCAGCAGTAGTAGTAGTTGTATGAGTAGGAGTAGGAGTAGTTGTAGTTGTTGTAGTAGTAATAGTAGTAGTAACATTTGTATTTGTTGTGGTAGTAGCAGTAGTAGCAGTAGTAGTAGATCTGGTGGTAGTGATAGCAGTAGTAATAGTAGTATTAGTAGTAGTAGTAGTTGTGGTAGTAGTATTAGCAGCAATAGTGGAAGTATCAATAGTAGTAGTAATTGTAGTATTAGTAGTAGTAGTAGTAGTAGTAGTAGTAGTAGTAGTAGTAGTAGTAGTAGTAGTAGGAGTAGTAGTAGCAGTAGCAGTAGCAGTAGCTGTAGCAGTAGCAGCAGTAGTAGTAGTAGCAGCAGTATTAGTAGTAGTAGAGGAGCAGTATTGGTAGTAGTTGTAGTAGTAGCAGTATTGGTGGTGGAAGTAGTAGTGGTAGTAATATTAGTAGTAGTAGTAGAAGTAATTGCCGTAGTAAGAGTAGGAGTAGGAGCAGTAGTTGGAGTAGTGGTAGTAATAGTAGCTGCAACAGGAGTCATAGTTGTAGTAGTTGCGGTTAAAGCCACAGAATTATCAAAAGTAGTAGTAGTAGTTGTAGCTGCAGTAGTTGTAGCTGTAGTAGTTGTAGTCGCAACAATGGTAGTAATACAAGGAGTAGTGGTAGTAGTAGTATTAGGAGCCGAATGGCAGTAGTAGTAGTAGCAGTAGTAGTGGCAGTTGTAGTAGTAGTAGCTGTAGTTGTAGTAACAATAGTAGTAGTAGCAAAAGTAGTAGTGACAGTAGTAGCAGCAGTAGCAATTAGTCATAGTAGTACTGGTAGTTGCAGTAGGGTTAGTTGCTGCAGCAGTAGTAGTAGTAGCAGCAACAGCAGTAGTAGTGGCAATAGAAGTATGAGTAGTAGTAGTGGTGTTAGGAGCAGTTGTTATAGTCATAGTAGTAATTGGAGTAATAGTAGTAGTAGCAGTTGTAGCAGTTGTAGGAGTAGTAGTACGATTAGAAGTAGCTGAAGTAGTAGTGGTAGGTGTTGTAGTAGCAGTAGCAGTAGTAGTAGTAGTTGTAGCAACTGTGGTTGTAGTAGAAGTAGTAGAAGTAGTAGTTGTTGTTGTAGTAGTTGTAGAAATAGCAGTAGTAGTAGTCGTAGTAGCAGCAGTAGTACTTGTAGAAGTAGTAGTGGTAGTGGAAGTAGTCGGAGTTGTAGCATTAGTATTAGTTATAGTAGTAGTAGTAGTAGTAGTAACAGTAGTAGTAGTAGTAACAGTTGTAGTAGTAGTAGCAGTAGTTGTAGTAGTAGCCGTAATAGCAGCAGCAGTAGTAGTTGTTGCAATAGCAATATTAGTAGTAGGAGTAGTAGTAGCAGTTGTAGTAGTATTTTCTATAGTAGTAGGAGTAGAATTTGGAGTAGTAGTAGTAGTAAGAGATGTAGTAGTAGTAATAGTGCTAGTAAGAGTAGTTGCTGTGGCAGTAGTAGGAGTAGGAGTAGTAGTAGCAGTAGTAGAAGTTGTAGTAGTAGTAGGAGCAGCAGCAATAGTTGTATCAATAATAGTTGTGGTAGTTTTTGCAGTAGCAGCAGCAGCAGCAGTAGTAGTAGTATTAGTAGTAGTAGTAGTAGTAGTATTAGTAGTCGTATGAGTAGGAGTAGGAGTAGTTGTAGTTGTAGTAGTAGTAATAGTAGTGTTTGCATTTCTATTTGTTGTGGTAGTAGCAGTAGTAGCAGTAGTAGTTGTTCTGGTAATAGTGATAGCAGTAGTAATAGTAGTAGTAGTGGCAATAGTAGTTGTGGTAGTAGTATTAGCAGCAGTAGCAGTAGTATCAATAGTAGCAGTAATAGTAGTATTAGTAGTAGTCGTAGTAGTAGTAGTAGTAGTAGCATTAGTTGTAGTAGAGGAGTAGTATTGGTAGTAGTTGTAGTTGTAGCAGTATTGGTAGTTGTAGTAGCAGTAGAAGTAATTGTTATAGTAGGAGTTGGAGTAGGAGCAGTAGTTGTAGTAGTCGTAGTTGGAGTAGTCATAGTAATAGTAGCTACAATAGGAGTCGTAGTTGTAGTAGTTGCAGTTAAAGCAGCAGAATTATCAAAAGTAGTAGTAGTTGTTGTAGCTGCAATAGTTGTCGAATTAGTAGTAGTAGTATAAGTAGTAGTGGTAGTAATAGTATTAGGGGCCGTAGTGGCAGTAGTAGTAGTAGCAGTAGTCGTGGCAGTTGTAGTAGGAGTAGTAGCAGTAGTCGTAGTAGTAGCAAAAATAGTAGTAGTAGCAGCAGTACTAATAGTCGTAGTTGTGGTAGTAGCAGTAGTTGCAGCGGCCGCAGTAGTTGAAGCAGTCGCAATCGTCATAGTAGTACTGGTAGCTGAAGTAGGGTTCGCAGTAGTGGTAGTAGCAGTAGTAGTAGTAGCAGTAGTTGTAGTAGTAGCTGTAACAGTAATAATAATAGAAGTAGTAGTAGTAGTAGTAGCAGCAGCAGTAGCAGTAGTAGCTGTGGTGGTGGTGGTCGTCGTGGTGGTCGTGGTGGTAGTAGTAGTAGTAGTTGTTGTTGTTGTTGTAGTAGTAGCAGTAGTAGTAGTAGTAGTAATAGTAGCAGTAGTAGTAGTAGTAGTAATAGTTGCAGCAATAGTAGTAGTAGTTTTAATTGTTGTAGTAGTTGTAGTAGTAGTAGTAGTAGTAGTCGCAGCTGTAGTAGTAATAATAATAGTAGTAGTAGTAGTTGTTGTTGTTGTTGTTGCGATAGTAGTAGCAATAGTAGTAGTAGTAGTAGTGGTAGAAGTACTAGTACTAGTAGTTGTAGCAATTGCAGTAGTAGTAGATATAATAGTAGTAGTAGTAGCAGTAGGAGGAGGAGGTGTAGCAGCTGTAGTAGGAGTAGTACTCGTTGTAATAGTAGTAGTAGTCTCTGAAGTAGTAGTAGTAGTAGTTGCACTAGTAGTAGGAGTGGTAGAAGTAGTAGTAGTCGTAGCAGCAGTTGCAGCAGTTGTAGTAGTAGCCGTGTTTTGAGTAGTAGCAGTTGTAGTTGTAGTAGTAGTAGTAGCCATAGTAGTGGCCTCTACTGCAGTAGCAGTAGTAGTAGTACTAGAGGTAGTATTCGGAGTTATAGTAGTAGTAGTCATCGTAGTTGTTATCGCAGATGTAGTAGTAGTAGTTGTTGTAGTAGCAGTAGTAGTAGTAGAAGTAGTAATAGTAGTAGTACTAGTAGTAGGAGTAGGAGTAGTAGTCTGAATAGGTGCAGGAGAAGTAGTAGTAGTAGAGGTAGTTGTAGTAGAAGTAGTAGGAGTAGCAGTAGTCGTAGTAGAATTAATTGTAATAGCAATAGTAGTAGCAATAGTAGTAGTTGTTGTAGTAGTAGTAGTAGTAGTAGTAGAAGCAATGTAAGTAGCAATAGTAGTTATAGTATTAGTAGTAGTAGTAGTAATAATTGTAGCAGTGGGAGTGGTAGTTGTAGTAGTGGTTGTAGTCGTAGTAGTCGTCGCAGTAGTAGTACTAGTAGCAGTAGTAGTAGAAGTAGTGGTAGTTATTATAGTAATAGTAGCAATAGTAGTTGTAGTTGTAGCAATAGTTATAGTTGTAGTCATCGCAGTAGTAGTTATAATAGTAGTTGTAGCAGTAGTAGTTGTTGTTGGTATTGTCATTGTTATAGTAGTAGTAGTAGAAGGATCAGTAGTAGAAGTAGTAGTTGAAGTAGTACTAGTAATCGCATTAGTAATAGTCATTGTTGTTGTTGTAGCAGGAATAGCAACAGTAGCAGCAGTAACCACAACAGCTGTAGTAGTAGCAGTAGTAGCAGTAGTAGAAGTGGTCGGAGTAATTGTAGTACTAGTAGAAGAAGTTGTAGTAGTAGAAGTTATAGTAGAAGTAGTAGTAGTAGCAATAGTACCAGTAGTAGTAATAGTAATAGTAGTAGCAGATATTGCAGTAGTTGCAGTAGCAGTAGTTGGATTAACTATACCATTCGTAGTAGCAATAGTAGTTATTGTTGTCATTAAAGTTGCAGTAGTATTAGCAGAAGTAGTAGTAGCAACTATAGTAGTAGGAGAAGTAGTAGTTGAAGTAGCAGCTGCAACCCTAGTAGTAGTAGTTGTGGTAGTAGCTGTATTAGTAGCAGTATTTGTATTAGTGCAGTCATAGCATAAATAGTAGTAGTTGTAGTAGTAGTAGTAGTAGCAGTAGTAGTGGTAGTAGTAGTAGTAGAAGTAGTAGTAGTAATAGTAGCAGCCGTAGTAGCAGTACTAGTAGTAATACTAGTAGTAGTGTTAGTAGTAGTAGTAGTAGTTATAGTATTGGCAGCAGAAGCAGTAGTAGGAGGAGTAGTAGCAGCAGTAGTAATAGTAGTGGTAGTGTTTGTAGTAGCAGTAGTATTAGGAGTGGTAGCTGCAACAATAGCAGATTTAGTCGTACTACTAGCAGTAGCAGTCGTTGTAGTAGCAGTAGTCATAGTGTTAGTCATAATAGTACTAGTAGTACTATTAGTAGTACTTGGAGTAATAGTAGTAGTAGTAGTAAGAGCAGTAGTAGCAGTAGCAGCAACATAAATAGTAAGAGCAGTAGTAGCTGCAGTAGCAGTAGAGCAAGTTTTAGTAGTAATTGCAGTATATTATTAGCTTTAGGAGTAGGAGTAGCAGCAGCAGTTGTAGCGGTTGTATTACCAGTAGTAGTAGTAGTAATAGTAGTAGTAGTAGTAGTAGGAGGAGGAGGAGGAGGAGGAGGAGTAATAGTAGTAGTAGTAATTATAGTAGTTGCCTAGTAGTAACAGTTGTGGTAGCAGTAGTGGCAGCACTATGAGAAGCAATACTAGTTGCACTAGCCACAGTTGTAGTCGTAGTAGTAGTAGTTGTAGTGGTAGAAGTAGTACCAACAGCAGCAGTAGTAGTAGTTATTGTTGTGGTAGTAGTTGTCATTGTTGTAGCAGTAGTAGTAGCAGTAGTTGTAGTTGCAGTAGTTGCATTATGAGTCAAAGTGGTCGTAGTGTAGTAGTAAGAGTAGTAGTAGCATTAGTAGCAGTAGCAGAAGTTGTAGCAATAGTAGTGGTAGTAGCAATAGTAGTAGTAGTAGTAGTCGCAATAGTAGCAGTTGTGCTAGTAGGAGTTGTAGGAGCCATAGTAGTAGTAGTAGTAGCCATAGGAGTAGTA
Organism: Trichopus zeylanicus subsp. travancoricus; assembly: GCA_005019695.1. Classification (NCBI taxonomy): domain Eukaryota; kingdom Viridiplantae; phylum Streptophyta; class Magnoliopsida; order Dioscoreales; family Dioscoreaceae; genus Trichopus; species Trichopus zeylanicus. The sequence continues at coordinate 7,704 of RXID01001386.1, read as the reverse complement.
GCAGCAGTAGTAGCCATAGTTGTTGTTGAAGTAGCAGTAGTATTAGTAGTAGTAGCTGAAGCAGTGGTAGTAGTAGTAGAAATAGTAATCGCAGTAGTAGATGTGAATGTAATAGTAGCAGTTTTAGTAGAAGTAGTGGTCGAAGTAGTAGTAGTACTAATAGCAGTAGCAGTAGTAGTTGTGGAAATAGAAGTATGCGTAGTAATAGTAGCAGCAGCAGTAGTAGTCATAGTAGAATTAGAAGCAATTGTTATAATAGTTGTAGTAGTAGTAGTACCATTAGAAGTAGCAGTAGTAGTAGTAGTCGTAGTCGTAGGAATTGTAGTAGTAATCGAAGTAGTGGTTGCAATAGTAGTTGTAGTAGTAGTAGAAACATTAGGAGCAGCAGCAGCAATAGTAGTTGTTATCGTATTTGGAGTAGTAGAAGTGTTAGTACTGGTAGTAGTAGTAGTAACAACAGCAGGAGTACATGTAGTAGTAGTAGTAGTAGTAGTAGTAGTAGTAGAATTAGGAGAAATAGTAGCAATAGCAAATATAGCAATAGTAGAAATAGTAAGAGCAACAGTAGTAGTAGTAGCATTGTTAGTAGCAGTAGAAGCAGTTGTAGTAGTTGTAGCAGTAGTAGCAAAAGTCTTTGGAGTAGTAGTCATAGTTGCAGCAGCAGTAGTAGTAGTGGTAGCAGTTTTAGTAGTAGTAGTAATAACAGTGGTAGTGGTAGTAGTTGTAGTAGAAATTGCAGTAGTTATGGTAGATGTAGTGGTAATTGTTCCCGAAGAAGTGGTAGGAGAAGTAGTAGCTGTAGTTGTAAAAGTAGTAGTAATTGTAGTGGTAGAGGTAGTAGAATTAGAAGTATTAGTAGTAGCAGTAGTCATAGTAGTAGTCATAGTAGTAGTAGTGGTTGTAGTAGTTGTAGCAGTAGAATTAGTAGCAGTAGTGTCACAGTTGTAGCAATAGTACTAGGAGTAGTCGGAGCAGTAGTAGTTGCAGTAGTTGTCGCAGTAGTAACAGTAGTAGTAGTAGTAGTAGCAGCAGTAGGAGTAGTTGCGGAAGTAGCAGTTGTACTAGTAGTAGTAATGGTGGTATTTGTACTCGCATTAGTAGTAGCGATTGTAGTAGTAGTGGTAGTAGTAGCAATAGTGGTAGTTGTAGCTATAGTAGTAGTCGAAGCGATAGTAGTAGTAGAAGTAATAATATTAGTAGTTGTAGCCGTAGTAGTAGTAGAATTGGTAGTAGTAGTAGTGGTTGTTGTTGTAGGAGTAGTAGTAGTTCTTGTAGTTGTAGTAGTACATGTAGTAACAGTAGTTGTAGTAGTTGCAGAAGTAATTGTAGTATTAGTAACATTAGTAGCATAAGTGGCAGCAGTAGCAGTAGTTGCAGTAGTAGTAGCAGTAGCAGTAGCAGTAGTAGTAATAGTAGTAGTGGTAGTAGCAGCAGCAGCAGTAGTAATAGTAGTAGTTGTAGTAGCAGTAGCAATTGCAGTCATAGTGGTAGTAATAGCAGTAGCAACTATAGTAGTAGTAACTGTTGTAGTGGCAGCAGCAATAGCAGTACGAGTAGTAGTAGTCGTGGTAGTAGCAATAGTCACAGTTCTAGCAGTAGGAATGGCAGTAGTAGCAACAATTGTTTTAGTAGAGGTAGTTGTACTAGTTCAGTAGTAGTAGTAGTAGTAATAGTAGCAGAAGTAGTAGTAGCAGTTGTAGTAGCGGTAGCAGTAGTCATTGTTTCAGTAGTAGTAGTAGTAGTAGTAGTAGTAATAGTAGCAGTCGTAGTTGTAGAAGTAGTATTAGTCGGAGTAGTAGTAGCAGCAGGAATTGTAGTAGCAGTAGTAGCAGTCGTAGTAGTAGTAGTAGAAGTAGGAACAGTAGCAGTACTAGTAACAGTGGTAGTAGCAGTTGCAGTAACAATAGTAGCAGTAGTCGTAGCAACAATTGTAGTAGCAGAAGTAGTAGTAGTAGTAGTAGTAGTAGTAGTAGTGGCAGTAGTAGTAGTAGTTGTTGTTGTAGTAGTATTAGTAGTAGTAGTAGTATCAGTAGAAGTAGCAGTAGTAATATTACTATTAAAGGTAGAAGTAGTAATAGTAGCAGAAGTAGTAGTAATAGGAGAAGTAGTGGTAGTACCAGTAGCCGTAATAGTAGTAGTAGCAGTAATAGTAATAGTTGAAGTATTAGTTGTTTTAGTAGCAGTAGCTTAAGTAATAGTAGTAGTAGCAGAAGAAGTAGTAGTAGCAGTAGTAGCTATAGTGGAAGTTGTAGTATTAGTAGTAATAGTTGTACTAGTAGTAGTAGTAGTAATAGCAGCAGTAATAGCAATTGTGGTGGTAGTAGTAGTGGTAGCGGCAACAACAGTAGTAGTAGTAGCAGCTGTCGTAGCAGTAGTAGTGTCAGTAATAGTAATAGTAGTAGTAATGGTTGTAGTAGTAGCAGCAACAGCAGCAGTAGTTGTAGTAATTATAGTAGTGGTGGTGGTGGTGGTAGTAGTAGTAGTAGTAGTAGTAGGTGCAGTAGTAGTAGTAGTAGTAGTAGTAATAGTGGTCGTAGTTGTCATATCAACAACAGTAGTAGCAGTAGCAGTAGCAGTAGTAAGAATTGTAGCTAAAGTAGCTGAAGTAGTAGTAGCAGTGGTGGTAGTAGAAGGAGAAGTAGTAGTAGTAACAATAGTAGTAGCAGTAGTGGTGGTAGTAGTAGTAGTAGTAGCAGTGGTGGTAGGAGTAGTATTAGTAGTAGAATTTGTAGTAGTAGTCATTGTAATAGCAATTGTTGCTGGAGAAGTCGTACTAGTAGTAGTAGCAGTAGTAGTCATAGTAGTAGTAGTAGTAGCAGCATTAGTGGTAGTAGTAGCAATAGTGGTGGAAGTTGGGCAAGTAGTAGTTGTAGCAGTAGTCGTAGTAGTACTAGAAGTAGTAGTAGCAATAGTAGCAGCAACAACAGTAGTTGTAGGAGTAGTAATAGAAGCAGTAGCTTTAGTAATTGTCACAGTAGTAGAAATAGTAGTATTAGTTGTAGCAGTAGTAGTCGTAGAAGAAATCGTAGTAGTAGTAGTAATAACAATAGTAGCCATTGTGGTAGTGGTTGTAGTAGTCGTCGTATTAGTAGTAGTAGTAGCCGTAGTAGTTGTAGCAGTAGCAGAAGTAATAGTAGCGGCAATTGTTGTAGGAGAAACAGTAGCAGTATTAATAGTAGCAGTAGTTAGAGAACTAGTAGCAGTAGTGGTAGTAGTTGTAGAACATGTTCTAGTAGTACTGGTATTAGTAGCTGCAGCTGCTGTAGCAGCAGCAGCAGTAGTAGTAGAAGTAGAAGTAGTACAAACAGCAGCAGTAGTAGTTGTTGTTGTAGTAGCAGTAGCAGTCGTAGTAGTTGTTGTAGTAGAAATAGTTGTAATGGTAGTTGTAGTAGTAGTAGTACAAATAGTAGTAGTAGTAGTAGTAGTAGTAGTAGTAGTAGTACTTGTTGTATTAGTAGTACACAAGTATGTTTTAGAGTATGGGTAGTAGTAGGAGTTGTAGTAGTAGTAATAGTAGTAGTAGGAGTAGTAGTAGTAGTAGGAGGATGAGTAGTAGGATTAGTAGTAGCAGTAGTTGCGGTAGTGGCTGTAGTGGTAGTAGTAGTAGTAGCAATAGAAGTAGTAGTAGTTGTTGTAGTGGTGGTAGTAGTAGTAGTTGTGGTGGTTGCAGTAGGAATAGCAATAGAAGTAGTAGATGTTGTGGTAGTTGCAGTAGTGGCAGTAGCAGTAGTAGTAGTATAAGCAGTAGCAATTGCAATAGTAGGAGTAGTGGATATAGTAGTTGTAGTAGTAATAGGAATAGTAGTAGTAATAGTAGTAGTAGTTGTTGTTTGTAGTAGCAGTTGTAATAGTAGTATTTGTAGTAATAGGTGTCGTAGTAGTAGTAGCAGTAGCAGCAGTTGTGGTAGTAGTAGTAGTAGTAATAGAGGAAGTAATTGTTGCGGTAGTAGTTGCAGTAGTAGTACCAGTTGTAGTAGTATTAGTAGTAGCAGTAGAAGTTGTAGTAGTGGTGGTAAGAATAGTACTAGTTGAAGTTCAAGTAGTAGTTGTAGTAGAAGTACTAGTAGTAGTTTTAGTAGTAGTAATAGTAGTAGTAATAAAAGTAGGAGTACTAGCAGTAGTAGAAGGTGTTGTCACCGCAACCGCAACAACATTAGTAGTTGTAATAGTAGTAGTAGTAGTAGTAGAAGTAGTAGCAGTAATAGTAGTAGTAGCAACAGTAGTAGTAGTAGTAGTTGTAGGAGTAGTAGTAGTGCTACTTGTAATAGTAGTAAAAGTAGTAGTAGTTCTAGAAGTAGTTGTAGTAGTAGCAGTACAAGTAGTAGTAGTAGTAGTAGTGTTAGAGTTAGTAGTTGTAATAGGCCTTGGTGTAGGAGTAGGGGTAGTCGTACTTGTTGTGGTAGTAGTAGGGCGTAGAAATAGTAGTATTAGCTGTAGAAGCAGTAATAGTAGAACTATGAGTAGTAGCTTTAGTAGTAGTAGTGGTGGTAGAAGCTGTAGTTGTAGAAGCAATAGTATTAGTAATAACCAAAGTAATAGCAATAGTAGTAGTAATAACCAAAGTAGTAGCAATAGTAGGAGTAGTACTTGTCATAGTAGTAATTGTAGTAGTAGTAGTAGTAGTAGTAGTAGTAGCAGCAGTAGTTGTCGCAGCAGCTGCAGCAAGAGTAGAAGTAGCTGTAGGGGTTGGAGTAGGAGTAGCAGTAGCAGTACTAGTAGTAGTACGTGTAGGTGTAGGAGTAGGAGTAGTAATAGTAGTGGTAGGAGCAAGATGAGGGGTAGTAGTAGTTGTTGTTATTGTTGTTGAAGTAGAAGTAGTATTAATAGTAGTTGTAGTAGTAGTAGTAGTAGTAGTAGTAGTAGTAGTAGTAGTAGTAGTAGTAGTAGTGGTAGTAGTAAGGGTAGGAGTGGGAGTAATAGTAATTGGAGTAGTGGGAGTAATAGTAATTAGAGTAGTGGTAGTAGTAGTAGTAATAGGAGTTTGAGTAGGAGTAGTAGAAGTTGTACTAGTAATAGAAAAAGTAGCAGCTACAATAGTGGTAGTTGTAGTACTAGTAGTAGTAGTAGTACGGGTAGTAGTAGTAGCAATAGGAGTAGCAGTGGTAATAGTAGTAATTGTAGTAACAGTAGTGGTAGTAGTAGTAGAAGTAGTAGCAGTAGTAGTAGGGGTAGTAGTAGTTGTAGTAGTTGTACTTGTCGAAGGAGTGGTAGGAGTAGGAGTTGGAGTAGGAGTGACAGTGCAAGTTTTAGTAGTAGTAGTAATGCTAGTAGGAGTACTAGTAGTACCAGTAGCGGGAGTAGTAGGAGGTGTAGTAGTAGTAGTAGTACCAGTAGCGGGAGTAGTACTAGTATTACTAGTCTTTATGGTAGTAGTAGTAGTACTAGTAGTAGTACCGGAAGTAGTAGAAGTAGCATTAGTAGTAGTAGTATTATTAGTAGTAGTTGTTATAGTAGTAATTGCAGTAGTAGTAGTAGTAATAGGAGCAATAGTTGTTGTAGTAGTAGTAGTAGTAGTTGTAGAAGTAGTACTAATAGTAGTAGTAGCAGAAGTAGTCGTAGTAGTAGTAGTAGTAGTAGTCGTGGTGTAGAAGTAGTAATAGTAGCAGTAGTAGTCGTAGGTGTGGAAGTAGTAGTAGGAGTTGGAGTAAGAGCAGCAGCAGTAGTAGTAGTAATACTACTACTACTACTTGTAGTAGTACTAGCATTAGTATGAGTAGGAGTAAGAGTAGGAGTGGGAGTAGCAATAGTAGGAGTTGGAGTTGTTGTAGCGGTGGTAGGAGTAGGAGTAGTAGTAGTAGTAGTTGTTGTTGTTGTTGTTGAAATAGAAGTAGTATTTGTGGTGGTTGTTGTTGTTGTTGAAATAGAAGTAGTATTTGTGGTGGTTGTTGTTGTTGTAGTAGTACTTGTTGTAGCAGTACTAGTAGTAGTAATAGTTGCAATAGTAGTATTTGTCACAGTAGAAGTAGTATTAGTAGGAATAGTAGTTGAAGTAGGAGTTGGAGTAGGAGCAGTTGTACTAGTAATTGAAGTAGTAGTTGTAGCGGTGGTGGTAGTAGTAGTAGTAGCAATAAAAGTAGTTGTGGTAATAGTTGATGTAGTAGTAATAGTAGTAGTAGTAGCAGTAGTAGTGGTAGCAGTAGAAGTAGTAGCAATAATAGTTAGGGTAGTAGTAGTTGTAGTGGTTGAGGGAGTGGTAGGTGTTTGAGTAGGAGTGGAAGTACGAGTTGTAGTAGTAGTAGTAGTACTAGTAGAACTAGTAGTAGTAGCAGTAGTAGAGTACGAGTAGTAGTATAAGTAGTAGGATGAGGAGGAGAAATAGCTGTAGTAGTTGTCGTAGTAGTAGGAGTATTAATGGTAATAGGAGTAGTAGCAGTAGCAGTAATAGTACTAGTAGGAGTGCCTGTAATAGCAGTAGTTTGGTTAGTAGGAGTAGTAGGCGCTGTGGCAATAATAGTAGCAGCAGCAGTAATAACAGAAGTGGTATTAGTTATAGTAGGAGTACTAGTAGTAGTAGAAATAGTAGTAGTACTAGTAGCGTTAGTCGCAATAGGAATAGTAGCAGCAGCAGTAGTAGTGGTAGTAGTAGTAGGACTAGTAGTAGTAGTCGTAGCTATAGTAATAGTAGTAGCAGTAGTAGAAGTAGTAAAATTAGTAGTAGTAGACGTAGTAGCGGTAGTAGCTGCAGCAGCAGTAGTAGTAGTAGTGGGAGTAGTAGTAGTTGTCGTAGTAGTAGTAATAGTTGTAATAGTAGTAGTAGTAGTAGTAGCAGCAACAATAGTAGTAACAGAAGTAGCAGTGGTGGTAGTAATGTAGTAGTTGTTGTTGTAGTAACAGTACTAGGGATGGTAATAATTCTAGTACCAGGAGTAATAGCGGGGGTCGCTTTAGGAGTAGGAGTCAGTGTATAAGTAGTAGTAGTAGCAGTAGTACTAGTAGTGGTACTAGTAGTTGTTGTCGTTGTAGTCTTAGTAATTATAGTAGTAGTAGTAATCATAGTATTAGGAGTTGCAGCTATAGCAGCAGCAGTAGTAGAAGTTGTTGTAGTAGTAGCAGTAGTAACAGTAGTGGCATTAGTAGCAACAGCAGTAGCAGTAGTAGTGGTAGTAGTCATAGAAGTCATTGTAATAGTAGTAGTAGTAGTAGTAGCAGTAGTACAAATAGTAGTAGTACTAGTAGTTGTTGTTGTTGTTATAGGTAGTAATAGGAGTAGGTGTAGGAATATGGGCAGTAGCAGCAGCAGTATTAGTAGTAGTAGAAATAGTAGGAGAAGTTGTAGGAGTAGCAATAGAACTAGTAGCAGAAGTAGTAATAATAGCAATAGAAGTAGTAGCAGTAGTGGCAGTAGTAGTAGTGGTTGTAGTAGTGGTAATCACAATAATAGGAGTAGTAGTTGTAGTATTAGTTGTTGTTGTTGTAGTAGTCGTAGTAGTGATTATAGAAGAATTAGTAGTAGCAATAGTAGTAGTAGTAGTAGTAGTAGCAGCAGCAGCAGCAGCAGTAGTAGTTGTAGTAGTAGTAGTAGTAGTAGTAGTAGTAGTAGTAGTAATAGGTGTAGGGGTAGTACTACTAGTGGTAGCAATAGTAGTAGTAGTAGCAGCAGTAGTAGTAGTAATAGTAGAAGTTGTTGTTGTGGTAGTAGCACTAGTAGTAGTCATGATAGTAGAAGAAGTAGTAGTAGTAGTAGTAGTAGTAGTAGTAGTAGTA
>RXID01001377.1:0-10419 GCA_005019695.1 Trichopus zeylanicus subsp. travancoricus | reverse complement strand
CTACTACTACTACTACTACTACTACTACTACTACTACCCCTGCTACTATTGCAATTATTACTACTATTATTACGGCTAGCACTACCACAACTACTGCAACAAGTACTACTACTTCTATCACTACTACAACTTCTAGTTCTACTTTCGCTATTACTGGTAGTACTACTGCCACTACAAATTCTACTGCTACCGCAACTACTACTTTTGCTACTACTATTATCACTACTAGTACTACTACTACTTCTACTGCTAGTACAACTACAACTAAGACAATTGCCACTTCATCTACTACTACTGCTGCTACATCTACTACTACCACCACTGCTACTGCTACTACAATTGCTACTACTCCTCCTATTACTACTACTACTACACCAATTACAGCTTCTGCTACTATTACTACGACTACTGCTACTGCTTGTACTACTACTACTACTACTTGTACGACTCCTACTACTCCTACTACTACTACTCCTCCTAATACAACAACTACTGCAACTACTACTGCTAGCACTACTACTACTACCACTAGTACTACTACTGCTGCTACTACTATGGCTTCTACTACTACTACTACTACTACTGTTGTTGTTGTTGTAGCAAATACTACTATTACTTCTACTACAACTACTCCTCTTACTACTACTCCTCCTCCTGCTACTACTACTACTACTAGTACTACTACTACTACTCGTGCTACTATTACTGCTACTACTACTACTACTCGTGCTACTATTGCTACTACTACTGCTACTACTACTACTAGGAGTACTACAACTACTGCAACTAGTATTACTACTTCTATTACTACTACAACTTCTACTTCTTCCTTTGCTACTATTGGTAGTACTATTGATACTACTACTACAACTTCTACTGCTACAACAACTACTGCTTCTACCGCTACTACTAATACTACTACTACTACTACTACTGCTACTACTTCTACCGCCACTGCTACTACTACTACTACTACAACTAACACTTGCTACTTCTACTACAACTACTGTTGCCACATTTATTGCTACCGCTACTATTATTGCTACTACAACTCCTATTACTACAACTACAACAACTGTTACTACAGCTGCTACTACTGCTGCTACTACTACTACTACTACTACTATTACTACTACTCCTATTATAGCTAATACTTCTTCTACTCAGTTGCTAAGGCGACTCGTACTACTACTACTCATACTACTACTACTACTACTACTACTACTATTACTACTACTACTTCTGCTATTGCTGTTATTACTACTCCTTCTCTTCCTACTAATACTGCTTCTCATACTACTACTACTACAACAACAACAACAATAACAAAAACCACTACTACTACTACTACAACTACTACTAGTAGTAGTACTACTACTATTATTGCTACTATTATTACTACGACTTCTACTACGGCTACTATTGCTCCTACTACCCTACTACTACTACTACCACAACTACCGCAACAAGTGCTACTACTACTACTACTTCTACAGCTAGTACTACTGTTAGTAGTACTTCTACTACTACCACTACGACTACTACTACAGCTACTGCTATTACTACTACTACTACTACTACTATAACTACTGGTACTCGAACGAATACTTGTATAATTACTAGCACAATGACTTTTACTACTACTACCACCACCACCACCACTAGTAGTACTACTATTACCATACTACTACTATGAGTAATACTCCTACTACTGCTTACACTAGTACATCAACTACTGCAAATATTTCTGTGATTGCTACTACTACTTCTATGACTACTACTACCGATACTACTACAACTACTATTACTACTACTACAACTACAACAACTACAACAACTACAACAACAACAAATACTACTACTACTCCTACTACACAACTACAACTACTACTATGACCTCTACTATCGCTATTACTACAACTACTAATCCTGCTGTTACTATTACTACTACTACAACAAGAACTACTACTACTACTATTACTACTCCTACTTCTACTATTGCAAGTACTACTACTCCAACTAGTATTCCTTCCCAAGCACGTATTCCCACTACTTCTCGCACTACTACCAGTACTACTACTACTTCTACTACTACAACGACAATAATAACTACTACTACTACTACTATTACTACTACTACTATTACTTCTACTACTACTACTTCTACTACTACTACTACTACTACTACTACTACTACTAGTAGCACCGCTACTACTACTGCTATTGCTGCTACTACTATTGCCACTATTACTACTATTCCGACTACTACTACTGCAGTTGTTGCTGCTGCTATTGTGACTATTACTATGGCTACTAGTGCTACCACTGCTCCTATTGCTACTACTATTACTGAGACTACTAATACTACTATGGTTGCTGCTGCTGCTATTGCGACTATTACTATGGCTGCTACTAATACCACTACTATTACTACTTCTATTACTGAGACTACTACTACTACTACTGTTGTTGCTCATGCAGCTACTAATATGGCTATTACTACTGCTACAATTATTACTACTGCGACTGCTACTACAACAACTACTACTGCTGCTGCTAATAATAATACTAGTACTCCAACAACTTCTTCTACTACTACTACAACAACAGCTACTGTTACTATTGCTGCAACTACTTCTGCTGCTACTACTACTAGTACTATTGCTACTACTTCTACTACTACTTTTACTGCTACTACTATTGCCACAACTGCTGCTACTATAACAAGTACTAGTAGTACAACAACAATAACAACTACTACTACCACTACTACAACATTTATAGCTACTACTCTCAGTAATGCTACGACTACTACTGCTTCAACTGTCACTACTACTACTACTACTACTACTATAGTAGATTCAACTGCTACTACTACTACAGCAACTACTATAGCTACTGCAAGTGCAACAATTGCGCTTGCAACTACTCCTGTGGCTACTGCTGCTACTACTACTTCTACTTGTACTACTACTATTACTATAATTACTATTGCTGTTACTGCTATTGCTACTACTACTACAACTACTTCAGTTACTACAACTGTTGTTACTCCTACTAATACTACTTCTGCAACTACTAGTATTACTATTAATACTACTACTGCTACTAGTACTACAAATACTTCTACAACCATAACTATGACTGCTACTACTACTACTTCTACTACTAATACTACAACCACTACTAATACTACTACTATTACCATAGCTGCTACTACTACTACTACTACAACTTCTGCAACTACAGCTTCTACAACTACTTCTCTAAGTACTACTACTGCTACAACTATTGGTACTATTGCTACAGCTACAACTTCTACTATGACTACTACTACTGCTACTGCTACTACTACTCCTACTACTGTTACCAGCTCAACTACTACTGCTACTAGTACTACAGCTGCTACTACTACTACAACTGCTACTACTATTATTGTACTATCGCTCTACTGTAGCTGCTGCTCCTATTATTATTGCTACTAATACTGCTTCTACTACTACGACTGTTACCACTACTACTACTTTTGCTGCTACTACAACTACTGCTGCAGCAGCTGCTGCTACTAGTGCTATTGTTCCAGCTCCTACTACTACTATATCGACTTCTCCTACTATTATCCCTACTTCTTCTCCTACTGCTGCAATTGCTAGTGCTGCTACTGCTTCTGCTGGTACTACCACTACTTCTCCTGCTACTATTACTCCTACTACCACTAATACGACTACTGTTATTATTGCTCTTGCTACTTTTGCAACAACTACTACTACTACGACTACCACTGCCACTACTACTACAACAACTATTGCTACTATTACTACTGGCACTATTTCAACTACTACTCCCATTACTGCTACTACTACTACTACTAATACTACCACTACTATAACTATTGCTACCATTACTACTACTGCTACTACAACTACAACTACTACTGCTATTACTACTACTACTATTACAATAACTACTACTGTTACTACTACTACCACTACTACTACTAATACTATTACTACAAGAATAACTACTGCTGCTTTTGCTACTACTGCTACTACTTTTATTGCTACACCTACTACAAGTCCTACTACTACTCCTACTCCTAAACCTACTCCTAATACTACTACTACAGCTACTACTTCAACTACAACAACAACAACAACTACTACTACTACTACTATTGCTATTACCACTACTACTGCTACCTCTACCATTACTACTACTACTAATATATCTACACCACTACTATAACTACTACTACTGCTACTACTTTTACAGCTACTTTTGCTACTACTACTACTACTAATACTACTGCAACTACTGCTACTATAACTATTGCTAGAACTACTACTACTACTACTCCAGCAAGTACTACTATTACTACTATTGCTACTACCCTTACTACTACTACTGATACTACAACCTTAACTACTACTACTACTGCTGCTACTGCTAGTACTGCTCCTCCTCCTCCTCCTTCACTTGCTATTAGTACTACTACTACAAGTTGTACTACATCTGCTACTACTGCTACCGTAACTACTAGGACTACTACTCCTACAACAACTACTACTACTAATACCCCTACAACTACTACTACTACTACCACTACTAGTTCTACTAGTACTACTACTTCTACTACTACTTCCACTGCTACTAGTACTTCTACTACTACCACTACTAGTACTACTATTACTACACTACTATTGCTGCTGCTACTACTATCGCTATGAGTAACACTCCTATTGCTACTACCATCACTACTATTACAACTACTAATCCTGTTGCGACTATTACTACTACTGCTACTACTACTCCTACTGCTACTACTAATACTATGGCCTCCACTACCACTACTTCTGCTCCTACTACAACAACTACAACTACTATTACTACTACTACAAGTACAACTACAAGTACTACTACTCCAACTAGTATTGCTTCCCCAACTTGTATTCTTACTACTACTCCTACTACTACCACTACTACAACAACTACTACTACTACTAAAACAACAACAACAATAACTACTACTACCACTATTACTACTACTACTTCTAATTCTACTACTACTACTATTGCTACTAGTATTACCACCACCGCTACTACTACTACTATTGCTACTAGTATTACCACCACCGCTACTACTACTACTATTGCTACTAGTATTACCACCACCGCTGCTACTACTACTATTGCTACTAGTATTACCACCACCGCTACTACTACTACTATTGCTACTACTACTGCTGCTGCTACTACTACTACTGTGACTACTACTATTGTTGCTACTGCTGCTATTGCAGCTATTACTATGGCTACTACTACTACCGCTATTCCTATTGCTACTACAATTATAGCGACTACTACTGCTACTACAACTACTGTTGTTGCTCCTGTAGCTATCATTACGGCTACTACTACTACAACTGCTACTACAACAACTACTACTATTGTTGCTGCTAATAATACTAGTACTCCTACTATTTCTTCTACTACTACTGCTACAATAACTACTACTGCTACTACTACTGCAACGAATTCTGCTACAACAACTATGAGTACTACTGCTACTACTTTTGCTACTACTATTGCCACAATTGCTGCTATTATAACAAATACTACTCATATTGCAACAACTACAACTACTACTACCACTACTACAACTGCTACAGCTACTACTCTTATTATTGCTTCTGCTACTACTGCTTCAACTGCCACTGCTACAACTACTACTATTGCTTCAATTGCTAGAGCTACTACTACAACTATTATAGCTACTGCAACTACTACTAGTTCTTCTGCAACTACTATTGCTACTAGTACTATTACACTACTACTGCTACTACTACAACTTGTGCTACTACTATTACTACTACTACTAATACTACAACAATAACAACAAGAAGAAGAACTACGACTACTATTGCTACCACTACTACTATTTCTATTACTCCAACTGTTGTTACTCCGACTAATACTGCTTCTGCAACTACTTGTATTACTATTAATACTACTACTACTACTACTACTAATACTTCTATAACCACAACTACTTCTGCTACTGCTCCTACTTTTGCTACTATTGCTACTTCTATTACAACTACTACTACCACTACGACTACTACTATAAGAACAACTACTACTACTACTACTACTACTACTACTACAAATACTGCTGATGTTGCTCCAACTACTACTACTACCACCGCTGCTACTATTACTACTACTACTACTAGTACTGCTACTGTTGTTATTACTACTACTACTACTGCTACTACTTTCGCTACTACGGCTACCAATACTACTTCTCCAACTACTACTACCGCTACTACTACTGGTACTACTGCTACTGCTGCAACTTCTACTCTGACTATTACTACTACTACTGCTACTAATACGACCACTACTACTACTACTACTATTACTCGCACAACAATAGCTACTACTACTACTACTGCCGCTACTACTACTGTTGCTACTACTATCACCATACTACCGCTCTACTGGAGCTACTACTACTATTAAAATTACTACTAATACCGCTTCCACTACTACTACTATTAGTACTATGTCTATTTTTGCTACTACTAGTACTACTGCTGCTGCAGCAGCTACTACTATTACTACTACCACTACAGCTACTACTACTACTACTATACCTACTTCTCCTACTACTATACCTACTTCTTCTCCTACTGTTATAACTGCAAATACTGCTACTCCTTCTGCTAGTATTACTACTTCTCCTACTACTACTATTACTACTACACTACTACGACTACCGCTATTATTACTGTTCCTACTTTTGTTGTGACTATTACTACTACTACTACCACAACAACTAATGCTACTACTTCAATTGGTGTTATTTCAATTACTAATCCTATTACTGCCACTACTGCTACTACTACTACTACCACTACTACAGCTACTGCTACTATAGCTGCTACAGCTATTACTACTACTACGACTACAACAACTACTACTTCTGCTATTACTACTACTACCACTACCACTACTAATACTATTACTACTACAACTACTAGTGCTTTTGCTACTAATGCTACTACTACTATTGCCGCTACTACTACTACTACTCATCCTGATACTGCTACACGTTCTACTATTACTACTAGTACTGCTACTACTTCTAAAGCTACACCGACTACTACTCCTGCACCTAAACCTACTCCTAGTATTAATACTACAACAACTAATGCTCCAACAACTACCATTACCACAACTGCTACTACTACAGCTAAAACCACAGCAACTACTACTGCTGCTGTTACTTCTGATACTTCAACAGCTACAACTAGCACTTCTGCTGCTACTGCTGCGACTACTACAACTACGACTAGTAGTACTACAACCACTTCTACTACTACAACTACTATCACTACAACTACTACTGCTGTTGCTACTACTCCTACTACTATGACTATTACTATTACTACTGTTATTACTACTACTACCACTACTACTACTACCACTGCCACTACTACTACTACTACTACTACTACTACTATTACAACTACTACGTCAAGTATTTCTGTTATTACTACTACTCTACTATTACTGCTACTACTACTACTGTTTTAACAACAACTACTACTACTACTCTCACTACTACTCCTAATACAACCACTACAACAATTACTCCTACTACTACTACTCCTGCTACTACTACCCCTACTATTATTACTACTACTACTACTGCTTCTACTACTACAACTACTACTACGATTACTACTACTACTACTATTAGTACTACAACTACTATTACTTTTACTACTACTATTACTTCTGCTACTACGAATACTTCTACTGCTACCACTACTCCTGCTCTGACTTCTACTAACACTACACCTACTACTACTGCTGCTACTACTACTACCGGTACTACTGTTGCTGCTACTACTACTGCTACTACTGCTGCTATACCACTACTACTACTACCTCTGCCACTACTACTGCTGCTACTATAGCTACACCTCTACTACAACAACAACAACAACTACTACTACAACTACCTCTAAAACTACAGCGACTACTATTACTACTACACTACTACTGCGCTACTAATACAACTACTATTGTTGTTGGTACTACTACTATTAGTTCTATTATTGCTACTATAGCTACTACTACTACTAATACCACTACTAGAACTACTACTACAACTTATACTCCTATTACCACTATTACTACTACAACTACTGGCACTACTACTGCCTCTACTACAGCAACTACTACTACTACTACTATTTCTACTACTACAACAACAACTACTGCTACTTCTCCTACAGCTACTACTACTACTACTACTATTACTACTACTGCTACTACTGCTACTACTACAACATCTACTACTAACACTACTACTTCTACTACTACTATTATTACTGCTGCTACTACAACTACTGCTCCCTCTCCTCCTCCTCCAGCTACTACTACCACTACTACTACTAGTACAACCATGTTTCCTACAACTACGGCTACTACTACTATCACTACTACTGCTGCTGCTACTATTACCTCTACTACTTCTAAAACTACTACTTCTACTACTTCTCCTATTACTGTTACTACTTCTATTGTTGTTGCTACTACTGCTACCACTACTACTTCTGTTGTTGCTGCTACTACAACTACAACTACTAGTACTAATACTATTATTACTACTACTGCTGCTATTACTACAACTACAACTATTACTACTGCCACTACTACTACTACTACGACTACTACTACAACAACAACAACTATTGCTACTTCAACTATTATTACTGCTACTTCTACTTCTACTACTACTGCTGCTACTTCTACTACTACAACAACTGCTGCTGCTACTACTACTACTATGACTACTACTGCTGCTACTGCTATTCTTGCTACTATTGCTACATCTAGTCCTTTTACTACTAGTACAACTGCTACCACTGCTAATACTGCTACAACCACTACAACTACCTCTACTACTATTGCTGCTGCTACTGTTCTTACACTACTGCTACAAGTACTACTAGTAGCACTAATACTACTCCAACAATTACTATTACTACTACTACTAGTACTACAACTACTACTTTAACTACTCCTACCAGGACTACAACTACTACTACGTCCACTATTGCTGCTACTACTGCAGCTTCTACTAGTCCTATTACCACTACAACTACTGGTACTACTACTACCATTACTTCTGCTACTACTACCATTACTTCTGCTACTACTATTCCTACTATTATTTCTAATATTGCTAGTTCCGCTATGACAATTACAACTACTACTGCAAATGCAATAGCTACTACTATTACTACTAGTACCGCTTCTACAACAACTACAACCACCTGTACAACTACTACTATTGCTACTATTACTACTCCTACTAATACTATTACTACTGCTGCTACTACTACTACTCTTGCTGCTGCTACAACTAATATGGCTACTCCTGAGACTTCCACTACTACTACTACTACTGCGGCTGCTATAACTACTACTACTATTGAGACTGTGACTACTACTACTGCTACTGCTACTAATAATACTTCTATAACTACTAATACCGCTACTACTTCTATTGCTACTTCTGCTGCAACTACTACTACTACTATTACTACAAATACTACTATTACTGCTATTGCTACTACCCCTACTACTACTACTGATACTCCTACTTCAACTGCTACTACTACTAATGCTACTACTACTACTACTACTACTACTAGTACTGCAACTCCTCCTCCTCCTGCTACTATTACTACTACTAGTACTACTACATCTACTACTACTACTAGTACGAGTACTACTACTACTCCTACCATTGCTTCTACAACATGTACTGCTTCTCCTATTACTTTTACTACTTATGCTACTACTACCACTACTACTACTACTACTACTACTACTACTTCTATTACTATTACTACAGTAGCTGCTATGACTACAACAACAACAACTACTACAACAACTACTGCTACTACTACAACCTCTACTACTACTGCTACAGCTACTACTACAACTACTACTGTTGCTACTAGTACTACTCCTCTTACTACTACTACCACTACTACTACCACTCTTAAGTACTACACTACTACTACTTTTACTACTACTACTACTACTACTACTACTGCTACTACTACCACTCTTAAGTACTACACTACTACTACTTTTACTACTACTACTACTACTACTACTACTGCTACTACTACTACCTCTATTGCCACTAAAACTACTACGTTTACTACTAATTAAATTGCAATAACTGCTACTATTATTGCTGCAACAATGACTTTTGCTATAACTACTGTCTCCTACTACTGCTACTACTTCTACTGATACTACTATCACTACACTACTACGACTACTCCTTTTGCTACCACTACTACTCCTACAACAACAACAACAACAATA